>JAOEHY010041905.1:0-43784 GCA_025447955.1 Psilopsiagon aurifrons
TGATGCCAACCTGATGAAGTTTAACCATGCCAAGTGCAAGGTCCTATACCTGGGTAGGAGCAATCCCAGGCACAGCTACAGTTGGGCAGAGAAGAGATTCAGAGCAGCCCTGCGGAGAAGGACTTGGGGGTGTTGGTGGATGAGAAAATAAGCATGAGGCAGCAGTGTGCACTCACAGCCCAGAAAGCCAATCGTGTCGTGGGCTGCATCAAAAGGAGTGTGACCTGCAGGTCGAAGGAGGTGATCCTGCCCATCTACTCTGCTCTGTGAGACCTCACTTGGAGCACTGTGTGCATTTCTGGTGTCCTCCACATAAAAAGTGCATGCAACTGTTGGAACAAGTCCAGAGGAGGGCCATGAGGATGATCATGGTACTGGAGCACCTCCCGTATGAAATCGGCTGAGAAAGTTGGGGCTGTTCATCCTGGAGAAGAGAAAGCTGCATGGAGACCTCATAGCAGCCTTCCAATATCTGAAGGGGGGCCTATAGGGATGCTGGGGAGGGACTCTTCATTAGGGACTATAGTGATAGGACAAGGGGTGATGGGTTCAAACTTAAATGGGGGAAGTTTAGATTGGATATAAGGAAGAAGCTCTTTTCTGTGATGGTGGTGAGGCACTGGAATGGGTTGCCGAGACAAGCTGTGAATACTCCATCCATGGCGGTGTTCAAGGCCAGGTTGGACAGAGCGATGGGTGAAATGGTTTAGTGTGAGGTGTTCCTGCCCATGGCAGGGGGGTTGGAACTAGATGATCTTCAGGTCCTTTCCAACCCTAACTATTCTATGATTCTATGATTCTAAGATGCTTATTCTTAGATGTTTTTTTGAATGACTTAAAATTGTGATTCCTAATAAAGTAGCTATTTTATGATCTTTAACATATTTTACTTGGGATCTGTGTTATGTGTGTTTACTAACAGTGAAAAACGCTGTGCTATATCTTAAGGACTGCATATCAACCCAGGTTGTTTGCCCAAATTGGTGTATGAGTGGGTTAGAAGTTTTCATAAGTCTCTAATGCGTCCGTGTCACGCCTTCGGTATATATATGCAGCAGTAAGTACTTGCTTCGTTCTTGTTACCAGCCAAAGAGCAGTAAGCAATGGTTTTACCACCAGCAGCAGAAGGCAATGTTTGGGTTATTCTAGATTGGATTTGGCATGGGAAAGTAGGGGAAAGAACTGGAAATAGTGTTCTTTAAGCTAAAGGCCTTTTGTGCATTATGTTTTTATTTTACCTAAGGAGATATGAAAACTGTGTACTCCTTGTGCATCTCACAGAAAACTTCTACACATTCAGTGACTGAAGAAATGCAATTTCCAGTTTGCCCTTATAATTGACACAATGACAGTTTAAAATCATAACAAGGAATTTATCTTAAAATCAGAAACATATTCACTGTTTTGCTTTTCACATTACCCTTCGATTTTATTGTTTAAACATTGCCCTTTGTTGGGTCCTTTTCTTTGTGATACAAATCTATATGTGAAGTATCAGTAAAGCACTTCGAAGGTATACTAGGTGTCCAGATATCTGGCATTTTAAACTTTAATATTTATCATCTATTTATGTTCATAAATGTAATTTCTGTTGCTTTTTATTTTAGGAAATAGCTGAGAGAAGGTGATCAAAAGAGGCTTTTCTTATGTCTGTGACAAGTTTGCAGTTTTGAGTACTCATGGATTTGAGCCTCAGCTGTTACAAAGAATCAGATGCTCTTAACACAAGATAGCTGCTGTTTTTTCCTCTGGAAGCAATAATTAAAAAAAAAAAATAGCAACTGCCTTAAGAGAGTTTTCAATAATGTTTTGCAGAACAATAAAAACAAAATTTCATATCACACTGAATGTGGTAGTCAGTGGTAGCTGCATCTGTCACTGCAAAGCTGTATTTGTCTTGCAGTCATCTTTGGAGCCAGTCATCCTTTCCTTTTCTTTCTTCAGGACAAAGGCTTCATTTCAGAAAAATCTCAGTACACATTTTCTTCCCTTGTTTTCTTAACCTAGAACAGGAAATTTCTGCTCCTAGAGCCCAAATACACTGTTGCATGAATGTTCCCCTACTCCATTTTCATCAGTAGAGCTACAAGCCCTGTAAGCTGCAGAAGTAAATTCAAGTAAATGCTTGTATGTATGCACTTTGACAAAAATGTAGACTACTTGCACAAGCATAAGATTTCATAGCTTGCCCCTACCTACCTATATGGACTGCGGCATTATACAGTCACAACATGTGTATCATTCAGGTCAATAATATTCTATGACTTCCACAGAGGAAATAGATATTAAAATATCAGTGCAGATAGTTGATCATATGACCAGTTAAACTTTCCTCTCTGAATGAGATGAAAGCACAAACCTGAGCTTGTGTCTTTACTCAGTAACAATCCACAAAATTAAAGCTCCAGCCTTTGAATATGCACCCTCATAACAAAGAACTTAAAACCCTCAGGGACATGGAGATCGAGAGACAGCAACAGGACTATACAAAATATGCAGTCCAACAGGACCTAAGAGTTCTTGCATCATCTTCTGGATTCTGTTGGTGTTTACAGTTTTCATCTTAAAGAGTTAAAAGAATGGGAGAGACAGAATATTATACCTTTTCTGATACTGGCTGGATTCTTATGCTATAATAGATTCTTTGTTGCTATTTGGGTTTTTATTTACACTGACAAAGTACTATTCTGGGAGAGTAACAGCTTCAGAGCATGAACAAGAGAACAGCCAACAAAATGGTGCAGTATCTGTACACATGTAAGCAAGCCAGAACAAGAATTGCAATAGAATTTGTTTGCTGTACAAAGAAAATGCATTAAGTTGTAATCATTTCCTGCAATTTTAGAGAGAAACCCAGGGAAGATGCCTTTTTGTTTGCTTAGGAATTGTATTATGAAGGTTTTTAAATTAAAACAGGGTTGTTCACAATTTATTCTGTCCAGAAAAATGTTTCATTTTTCTATTAAAATGTGAGCAGCCAAATACTAGAGGTGCTTTGAAGTTGGGAGTTCAGATTCTACATAACTCAATTCATTGTTGTCTCTGTTCTTCACACATTGTTTTTTAGGATTTTACTTTTTATTTTATTTATTATTTTTTAAATTTTTTTTAATGCTTTTTTTACTTGTGTGTAATATTTCAAATTTACACATTTTTTGCCTAACCAGAAATATCTGCCAGGCAATATAAGGCTAAACTACCTTCTGTTGAGGAGTCAGAGGAAAGATGAAAGAACTTCATAATAGGTCTGGTTTTGAGTACTTCATTTTAAACTGTACTTTTTTTTTTCTTTTTTTTTTTTTTTAAATCCTTAAGCATTATATTTTTCGAAATGCTGAAGGAATGGTTGATATATTTGTCAAAATCCATTAGTTTGGTGGAAAATGCAATGAGTATACTTCATTGTTATGATATCCCCAACCATTAATACATAGACACACACATTAGCATAGTCTGTCTGTCTTGGTTTAAAAAATTCATTCTCTCTTCCTGTCTATTTTTTTACCTGTTAAAGACTTTCAGAAGTTGTATGACACTTTTTGGGGAGCAGGCAAAAGACTGAACCCTCAAAGAACAGTTAAGTGCAAAAGAACATTTATGAATTTTATGCATTGTAAAGCACCATTTTGCCAGTGGAATTTTTTATCACAAGATATACAGTGTACCGTAGATGCTTCAATGGCTATTGTAAATATCCTGGATGATAAGGGTTTGTGCAGGAGCTGTGCACATTCACCCAACACTGCCAGTATGATTTGTACATTCTAGTACTTCAATAAATTGAGACTGATGACTTATGAAAGTTGACAAAGTTTACCTTACGTTCAAGGAAGAACGACTCCCTAGAGAATGCTTAGGATTTGTTCTCCTTTCCTTTTATTTCTTCAGGAAAAGGGTTTCATTTCACAAAAATATTTGCAGTTTTATTTTTCCCCTCTGCCCACTTTTCTCAAAGTGGCTTTTTGAAAATTGCCCAGTGATGGAGAACAGTCTGGAGTCAGAACAAAGGTAGGCCATTTTTCTGATCCTATCCCTTTGGAGATTCCTTTTTGTTAATATTATGTCACAAGATACATTAGTACCCACAGAAGTAGACATCTGGTTTTCTATGAAATCTTGAGCATGCTAAGTTCAATGGCGTCTGCATAAAATGAAAT
Organism: Psilopsiagon aurifrons; assembly: GCA_025447955.1. NCBI lineage: Eukaryota > Metazoa > Chordata > Aves > Psittaciformes > Psittacidae > Psilopsiagon > Psilopsiagon aurifrons. Next base: position 4,158 of record JAOEHY010041905.1, read on the forward strand.
TTGTGATGTGTTCATCCACCCAAGCCAGTGATGCAAATTAACATTTTCCCTGTGTCGCAGATGAAAAATGAGTAAAAACTAGATCAGTTTTACATGACATATGGTTATTTAGGAAGCCAGCAACCTCTAGAGTGTAATTCATCCCATCCCAGTGTGAATTCCCTAGAAGTTTCTGTTTATCTCCTCCTTTGCATGTGCAAAAGTCTTATCTACATCCCCATTGCACAAGATGCCAGTAGCAGCTCAGCAATCTAGCTTTAGGGCTTAAGACACGCAAATAAGCATGCTGGATACCAGACCATGTCTTGATTGCTCTAGAGTGTCTGAAGTGGCATTAGAAGGTCAGGCTGAAACCCCTGTTTTGCAACACAACACAAACAGTAAACATCTGCATAATTCCTGTCTTCCTTTACGTCAAAGTGGCATGTTTGCCAGGGTTGCGTCCTAGTGCAAGTTCCTACTGCCCTTCCATGAAATATCCTCCTATAAAGAAGACAAGTTGTAACTTGAGAGAAATGGTACCTGAGAAAGTGGAGAGTTAGCATTACATGGTAACTGTAAGTACAGTCCATAGCAGTGCTGTTACTGTAAATTCATTGAATGCCTAAGCAGGTGTTGTCACCAAATCAACATGTGAAACAAAAATAGGAATTTGTGAATGAAGGACAGAAAATAAGGACTAGCTGCCATAGAGGAGACATTTTTCTTCCTCAGGCCTCTGAGCATAGAATCATAGAATCATAGAATAGTTAGGGTTGGAAAGGACCTTAGATCATCTATTTCCACCACCCCTGCCATGGGCAGGGACGCCACCCACTAAACCATATCACTCAAGGCTATGTCCAACCTGGTCTTGAACATCTTTGATCATTTTTTTATTTTAAAAAGTTGGGTCTAAGATTGATCAGATAGGTGTGTTAATGTGTAGTGTATAGTTTCTTCATGCATTTCTTTCTGTGCTGCTACCTGTTGGTGTTTCACAAAGAACTCCTAAGCAGATAAGTATGTTCTAGGCCCTAAAAGTCTTCTATGTTGCTTTTCATTTTTGCTACCCAATGAACTAAAAATTTACAATATCTTTTTGCTCACTGGCAATAGCTTTGAAACCAACACAAAAGAAAAAATATTTACAAGTGTTATCAGCAAAGAAATGAAACAGAAATGCCTATCAGTATAGTCCCACATAAGCAAATTAACTGCTCTAACTTTATAAATATAAGAAAAACAAATTATTCTAATATATTTTCTTTGGGTTTAATTAGTTATGACTTCTCAGAAAATTTATAGAAGTCAAACTGCTAATGTAGGCAGAGCTAAAAATTAAAACATGCCTTAAGCTATAAACAGGATTTTACTTCATTTTTTTTATTTCCAGTTTTTTCTTGTGTCTGCCTCTAATGTATAATGGGTCAAAGGAATTCTCAAATTGTGAATACTAAATGAGTATCTTCCACAGTGCTCCAGTAGTCACCTTCTATCGTGTTATCACTGTATTTCAGCTTACTCGTTTTTCCTGTGCCCTCCTTTGTTTTCCAGAGCTCAATGTAAAAAGGCAGAGATGATGGAGAAAGGAATGGGAGAGCAGCCTTGTATACAGTGTGCAGTCTAGCTTAATAAACTACCACTTATTCAGAGTGTGAAGTACTGCTGCATTAGAGCCATGCAGAATTTCACATGTGTAACCGCAAACCCACTTGAGATTAATATTAAGTTCTAATTGCCACGTTTGCAAAGCACAGCTCAAATCCAAGAAAGTTTAGGTCATGAAATGGGTCAATATGCACCACAGGGAATCAGATAAATCACTCCTATGCTGGAGTTGTAAATTTTCCTTAGCAGTCAGCACTTTTATCTCCAGAGGTTCATGGTTCTTATCGTACTTCTCAGGGGTTAAGTTCACAGTTTAAATCTGTTGCAGTAAAAAAGTCTTTCCTTCCAGGCCTAGAGGAATCAGATCTGTAGTCCTCATCATCCTACTGCTATTGCTGCTATCCTACACACTTGTTTTCTTTGTCTACCTGCTGTATCTGTTTTCAGGTATCAAAGGAATTTCTCTATCCATGACCTCTCTCCTCCCTTTCAAACAAGCTTTGTTTTCCCCCTCAGTAAATGCTTTCCTATGTCATCAGTATCTGCCTTCATACTTGGCTGCCTGTAACTTTCACAGTTTGTGTGATTTTTTTGTTTCATGGGAAGATCCTTCTCTTAAGAGTTGCCTTGTCTTTAGCTCCTCTCTCAGTGGGTCTTCTAATAGTTTTTGATAAGGAATGGAAACAGTTAAAAGATGAAATCTTAGAACACCAGAATAGGTGTCAGGATGCAGCTGCTACTGCAGTTTAGCTAAGCTTTTATTATCTATTCATTTTGTTAGCATAACTTTAAATATGATTGTCCTCATGAACAGAGCTCTGGCTAGAACACCAGAGACATTATTTCTGTATTATGCCAACATCATTAGCTTTGGTCATTTTCCACTACCCTTGATTCTCAGGGGCCTTCAGAAAATCAGTTCTTAGATGCAGTTTTCTTTGCTGTAAAGATGTTAGAGATCTCACTGGTAAAATACTCTAAAAGATGCAATGACAAATAATAGGATGTGGGAGCTCAGTTACTTTCCAGTGTTTTGGTCATATGTGCGCAGAGGCATGCACTGAGAGTTGCTGTGCTTGTGTATAATAATGAGAGTAATAATTGCAGTTAACACATCTAATGATATTGCGAACATAAAATTTCCATGCCAGTGCCCAAACACTAATGATCTTTTTTTTTTTTTTTTATTTGTGAAATTGCAATGAAGGAAAAGCCTTACATTTTTAATTTTTGAATGCATATAATTCCATATGTTGTCACAGAATGTCCTGATTATATGTCATGTAACATCTGTTTGTACAGAAATATAGTTATTACTCAAGAGAATACAAACAAAGTAAATCCACCCTGGCAATCTTTTTAAATAAAAAAAATTATTCTGGTTCCCTCTTTGCCTATAATTGTGCCTTAAGCTAATATTTAATTCTGCGATGTGAGTAATACCAGAAAAACAATTTAATGTTGATAGAACAAATACAGTGTTAAAACAGAAAATGTATTTTTCTTTTTATTTTTTTTTCCCAATATGTATTTACTTTGTGCAATATTAAACTGTCAGTCCCTTGTTTGGCAAGACCTTTCACCCAAGAGGAGCATTATTTAATTATAGGTATTTCTAGATTTTTTTCACTGTAACATTTAAATTATGGTGTTTGTCTACTCTGTTATTTTGGTCTTTTTAGTTTTCTCACAGTTTTTATGTATTTTCCTCACAATTTTCCCCCATCTGTCCACAGTTACCCTTATAGCATACATGCTCACGTCTCAATGCCCTTTTTTTTACATGTTTGCCAAAAATCTCCCGTGCTTAAATCCTTTCATTGCTGCTAAGTTCCTGCTCAGGAATCCTCAGGTTTTGTTCATTATATTCAGTCTCTGATGCTTTTCCTTTCAGCATGCTTTTCCATCGCTGCTTCTGTAGCTGTATGGTGATCATGGATCATTCACTTTTTTGTTTGTTTTTTTTTTTATTTATGCCAGAGGATGGAAGGAGGAGGTTGTGCTTTCCTGCTCAGATTTGAATACTGGGCCTTCTTTGGCTGTAGGCCCAGGAAAATTGGCATGGAAAAAGAAAATTTAGGATTTTCTTATATGGACAAGGTAGCAGAACTGATGTGTTTGTAGGTACCATATTAGAAATAGAATATTAAGCAAAAATGAAAGACTGTTCTTATTATTGGTAATAACACTTGCTGTCACCTTTTGGATTTAACAGTATGAGATCTGAGAATTTTTTCTTTTGGGTTGAGACACATGACAGTTGTTAATATTAATGCTTAGCTCATAGATGTAGCGTCACTACAGAATTTACATTTCAAACTGAGTCCTTGAAAATACCCTTAGGTTTTAAAGGTATTATTTCTTTATAATTATGTTCTGTGATGTCACCTTCTTATTTATTTTAACTTGAAATATAATTCTTCTCAGTATTGTCACTTCTTTGAAATTGTTTTCTCTTTCTGTGGGTAAGTATATGTTCTAAAATGTGCATGTGGGAGTATTGTACTTCCCTAATGACTTTAGTGGGATTTCTGTGTGACCACTCAGAATTTATTGTGGCAATGGGTTGCCCAGGGAAGTCGTGAATGCTCCATCCCTGGCGGTGTTCAAGGCTGGGTTGGACAGAACCTTGGGTGGCATGGTTTAGTGTTAAGCGTCCCTGCCCATGGCAGGTGGATAGGAACTAGATGATCTTAAGGGCCTTTCCAGCCCTAACTATTCTATGATTCTATGATTCTATGTTAGTGCTGAGAGAAAAAGAGCAAAGAACAACCCACAGGGGAGCTCAGGTTTCATTATTACAATTTTTTTTTCTCTTCTGAATTTATGAAATAATGCGAAAAATTGTGTTGCAGCCCAACAGAGCCATGCTATGTCACAGAAGGAAGTTACATGCTGCAGAATGTGTAGCATGAGGCTGTTCAGGATCCACAGATTGTTGAAATAATGTTAAAGCACTGTGTAAAGTGAGAGTAGGCAAACCTGGTCCATGCAAGAGTATGCACTCTTTTCCATTCTGCCTGCTGGGAAGGGTCCCTGGTGTGTGCTGCTAGCTCTGACTGTGGTTGGGTATTATGTCAGAGTCCTAGTTGGTCCAGACAAACACAATGCCAGTGAGAATGCTAAAATTTAGCAGTGGCAACAATCAGTGTTCTAGGAATCATGCTAACTCTGAAGCCTTGTTATGTTTGACAACCTGCAACTGGAGGAGATAAAAAGAGAAATGGCTGGAGAGGAGCTCTGCCAATAATCTGTAATAAGTTGCATTTCCAGGAAATGAAGCAATTATAAAATGGATTCTGAACAACTAGAAAGTGAGTGGAGTTTTTCATGCATATGGAGGAAGTGGTGATGCTCAGTTATTTTCTGAATGCAGAAAGGCAGAAGCAGCAGTCTTCACCTTATATATACTGTCAGCATTAACTTATTTTTATGCAAAATATGTATTCATTTGAAATTCCCTACTAATCACAGATACGTGAGGTTATTTCTGCTCTTGGGCTGTATCTAGAGCTCAATCTGCCACTGTTTTGGCAGCTGACAGGCAGACCAGCTGAAGGTCATTTTGTATTCTATGGTGGTTTCTCTCTTTGAACCACTGAAGATTTTATCTGTGTCCTCCAGCAGTATCAGAGAGTTGGGACTGACAGTGTAGCATAAAAAAAAAGGAAAAAGTGGCAAGTGGGCAAGATACTATTTTTAAAATGCTAGCAAAAAGTTTTTATGTAACACTATGCAGCAGAAAAAAACAGCTGCTTACTTTACCCTTTGAATATAGCTAGATTCCTGCTATTTTGTGTGCATGGCTATGGGGAGATGGTATAATAGGCATCACAGAAACATTGTGGGAGGGCTCCTATGACTAGAGCGTTAGAATGGAATGTTACAGGCTCTTTAGGAAAGACAGGCTTGGCAGACAGGGAGGGGGAGTTGCTATTTATGTTAGGGATAAGCTGGAGAGTATGGAACTCTGTCTGGGGACAGGTGAGCAGTCAACAGAGAGTTTGTGGGTCAGGGTTAAAGGCAGCACAGCGGTGGAGACGTTATTGTGGGGATCTGTTACAGACCTTCTGACCAAGAGGACTCCGTGGATGAAGTGCTCTATAGACAGATAGGAACAGCCTCGTGCTCAAACACCCTTGTTCTCATGGGGGACTTCAACCACCCTGATATCTGTTGGAGGGATGGTACGGCCCAGCACAAGCAATCCAGGAAGTTCCTGGATTGTGTGGAAGACAACTTCCTTCTGCAAGTAATAGAGGATCCGATAAGGAGAGGTGCCATGCTTGCCCTTGTGCTCACACACAGGGAAGGGCTGGTTGGAAATGTGGCGCTCCAGTGCAGACTTGGTTACAGTGACCAGAAGATGGTTGAAATTGAGATCCTCAGGACAGTGAGAAGAGCGTGCAGCAGGCTCACTGCCCTGGACTTCAAGAGAACAGATTTTGGCGTCTTCAGGAACCTGCCTAGTGAGATTACATGGGATATAGCCCTGGAGGGCAGGGGAGCCCAAGACTGGTGGTTGCCATTTAAGGTTCACCTACTACAGGCTCAGGAATGTTTTGTCCCAACTAGAAGGAAGTGCAAGAGGAGGGCCAGGAGACCTCCTTGGATGGATAAGGAGCTACTGAGGAGACCGGTGGAAGCAAGGACAGGTGGCCTGGGAAGGATACAGGGATGTTGTCCAGGAAGCTAGGGACCAGGTTAGGAAAGCTAAGGCTTTTCAAGAAGGGGAAAAATCGATGACCCAGGGAACTACAGACCAGTCAGTCACACCTCTGTGCCTGGCAAAATCTTGGAGTGGATTCTCCTGGAAGGCATGCTGAGGCACATGAAGAACAACAAGGTGCTTGGTGACAGCCAGCATGGCTTCACTAAGGGGAAATCCTGCCTGACCAATCTGGTGGCCTTCTGTGATGGGGCTATGGAACTGATGGACAGGGGTAGAGCAGTTGATGTCATCTACCTTGACTTGTGCAAAGCATTTGACACTGTCTCACATGACATCCTTGTCCCTAAATTGGAGAGACATCAATTTGATAGATGGACCACTCAGAGGATAAAGAATTGGCTGGATGGCCACGCTCAAAGAGTTGTGGTCAATGGCTCAATGTCCAACTGGAGACCAGTAATGAGTGGTGTCCCTCAGGGATCGGTGCTGGGACCGGTCTTATTCAAAATCTTTGTGGGTGACATGGAGAGTGGGATTGAGTATGCCCTCAGCAAGTTTGCCGATGACACCAAGCTGGGTGGTTCGGTTGATATGCTGGAGAGAAGGAATGCCATCCAGAGGGACCTTGACATGCTTGTGAGGTGGGCTGATGCCAACCTGATGAAGTTTAGCCATGCCAAGTGCAAGGTCCTATACCTGGGTGGGAGCAATCCCAGGCACAGCTACATGTTGGGCAGAGAAGAGATAGAGAGCAGCCCTGTGGAGAAGGACTTGGGGGTGTTGGTCCATGAGAAAATGAACATGAGCTGGTAGTGTGCACTTGCAGCCCAGAAAGCCAACTGTATCCTGGGCTACATCAAAAGGAGTGTGACCTGCAGGTCGAAGGAGGTGATCCTGCCCATCTGCTCTGCTCTGTGGGACCTCACTTGGAGTATTTCGTGCAGTTCCGGTGTCCTCAACATAAAAAGGCCATGCAACTGTTGGAACAAGTCCAGAGGAGGGCCACGAGGATGATCAGGGGACTGGAGCACCTCCCGTGTCCCAGCCTTCCAATATCTGAAGGGAGCCTAGAGGGATGCTGGGTAGGAACTCTTCGTTAGGGACTGTAGTAATAGGACAAGGGGTAATGGGTTCAAACTTAAACAAGGGAAATTTAGATCGGATATAAGGAAGAAGTTCTTACTGTAAGGGTGGTGAGGCACTGGAATGGGAAGTTGTAAATGTTCCATCGCTGGCGGTGTTCAGTGCCAGGTTGGACAGAGCCTTGGGTGATATGGTTTGTGGGAGGTGTCTCTGCCCATGGCAGGGGGGTTGGAACTAGATGATCTTAAGGTCCTTTCCATCCTCAACTATTCCATGATTCTATGAACATGATGATCTTACTCTGTGTCTGATTTTTTCAGACAAAAAAAATTACCTCTTCATCTCATTTGGGTTTCCATAAGGTTCTGTAAGTGGAAGGAAAATAAATGGCATTAGAAGTGGCTGGTGTCATGCCTCTAAAGAGGAAGTTGGCATGAATCTTGGGATTCAGTCATCAAAAGTATACCTTGACATGAACAAGTAAAAGATGACTTCTAGGCCTACTGTAAATGAATGAATGTGAATGAATTAATGGATGAATGTGAATGAATGAATGAATGAATGAATGAATGAATGAATGAATGGTCATACTTTGTACTCAGTACAATACAGAGGAGCCAAACTTAATAAGTTTATAACAGGCTGACCATGCTGGAGGTTTCCAAGCAGATACATAGGGGGGATGAGGAAGAAATAGAAGAATAGAGGAAAATATAGAGGAAATAGGGGAAAAGCTAATGAATTTCAATGCAGTGGACCCTGATGCTCTATTCTAGGCTCATTCAGCAATGGAACCCCTTCCCACCTCATAGATTTTTCTTTTGTGGAACCTGTTCCCAAATATATTATGTAATGACATTATGCTGATGTAGGGCTATACTACGAGGTTTTCTCAATACCACTGTCAGGTGGTATGCAAAAGCAAAATTTTGAAAGGAATGCATTAAAATGAATGTTTTCAAATTTGGCTCAGAGCTTGATAGAAGGTGTGGTATGAAGAGTAGCAGGTAAAGAGTTTGTATGAAGTTCAACCAAAAACTTACCTCCTCCATTTAAATATGTATGTGGAAAGTAATCAGTCCTATGGTCTAAAATATGCCAAACTACCTGTATTTTCATGTTGGATTTTCCTAAATTGCTACAGACTTCATTTTTCCACATACTATGATAAACCCATTTAACACTGCAGGTATAGTGAAAAGAAATTTTCGGTTTGATTATAACATGAAGAGAAATCCAGCAGACATATTTTTGCACTTGTCATCCCAGTGTTGTTTGTTAAAAAACTCCAAACCCACAAACCTGCAATTTGGAAACTCTGGCTGTTAATCATGGGCAAGCAGTATGAAAGGAGAGCTGTTTTCTTCCAATCTCCCTTCCTGTTTCACAGTCCCCATCTCTCTCTCCCCGCAGCTGCTCATTGTCACTGATTTCTCAGTGTCTCCAGTTTAGTTTACCTGTGTATAGATTATCTTTTATTCAGGGGCTAGTAGTTATAAAGCTGTAGCAACAAACTGAAATTTAATTTTATATATATGAGAATAAGACATAACTACATATTATCGTAACATTTCTTTCCCTGCACTTTTTTTATGCCCCTTTATTTCTTGGACTTAGAAAGATACGGGTGGTAACTTATTATCTTTATTTGTGCCTATATTTGCTCTTTCAATGACTGTAATAAGCATTAGTATTCTTATTGACTGTACATATATGCCAGCTGGCCTGTAGGTAAAAAAACGGTGACAAAATCTTACATCATTATTTCCCCTTTACTTACTTACCTTTTACCTCTACCAGTTAAGAACATATGATATTTGCTCATTTTTCCTTTCCCTTCCTCCATCTCTCTTCCCTTCCCTTCTGCCTCGTGCCCTCTTCACAGCATGAGTCTTTGGCCACTGTCCTTTCAGGTGTTTTCTGAAAGCTCACTTGATCTATAAAACCTGTCACAAACAGTAAAACATGAAAGTCTTATTTTAACTTTTGCTGAAGACATTCTATCATTCTTCTGAGAATCAATAAGATTTTTATGTTCTGGATGAAGTTCACAGCAGATATCCTCAGAATTCCAGGTATTCATGTTTACAAGGGCCCATATGCTACCAATAGCATAGCATGGGATTGAAGCACTTGCAAACTGGGCCCAAAATGTTTGTCAGAGTTCATTTAGACTCTAGGAAAATTGCATGAGCTTAAATAATCTAATTTATGTAGTATTGATTACTTCCCTTGCTTCCTCTTTTTACTCTGTTGGCCACAAATGCTTCCTAGCAAATTTTAATTCTAGACTCTTAATTTTCACAGATTAGGACTGTCTAGTTATAAGATGCCCCATGCTTTTACTCAGTGGGAAACAAGAACTTTTTTTTTCTTCATTAAAATGATATTCTCATTTTGATATTGTAGATAATACAGCCAGTATCATCACAAGACGAAGGAGATACAGTCGAACCACTCAAGATACCTATTACCTCCCGGTTTTGATTTCTGATGGTGGAATGCCCCCTCTCAGCAGCAGCAGTACTCTCACAATTAGGGTTTGTGCCTGTGAGAAAGATGGACGAGTGAGAACTTGCCATGCTGAAGCTTTCCTCTCCTCGGCTGGCTTGAGTACAGGAGCTTTAATCGCAATCCTGCTCTGTGTTGTCATTCTTCTTGGTAAGCCATTTTACAATATTGAGTAATGCTATCCTTTCACTGTCTTTCCTAATGTGACAGGGCAAAAATTTTTAATATGGTATGTTCTGAACCAGAGGCTGCCTGGTAGTAGGAGGTAATTAGAAATACAGCTGTGATTAAGGGGGAAAGGTTTAGCTAAAATTAATAGAGAAAATGCCTTTAAAGTATGTTCATGAATATCTGGAATCTACCAGAAACTATTTTTCAGAGGTTATCAAGTAATTAGCACTGCAGATCTTTTTTCTGTAATTTGGAAAGATTTCAAAAAGACAGTGGCTCTAATTCCATGTCTACAGCAGTGTGAAAAATGATAGAAGAGAAATGAGGAAAGCTTTTTGAAATGTGTTGCACTTTAAGAAGCACCATTAGCACTGTAAAAAAGCCATTTCTTAATTACCTTTGTAGGATAAGCTGATAGAAATGCACAACATAATCCACAGGGGCAAGGGCCGTATGAGACAATAAGATGACTCCATTAGATAAATGCCACTGCAAGTGCATTTTCTCTTGACATTTTTTTCCCCCTTCCCCAGTCCAATTTGAATGTGTTACCTATTAGTTAATATATTCTTTTGTTATTGTTGTTTGGGGTTCTTTTTTTTCTGGCAGAGGCACAACTTGCTGTGTACGTATGTGTGTACTACTCATGTGCCTTTTTGCATTTGTATAGAGGCAGCAAGAAATAATGGACATTACAGTGTGACCCACATAGGAGATTTTGAGGATTTTTTTTCTAAAGGCTCTACATTTTCTGAAGACAACTTTCCTCACAGCTTACTTCAGAACTTCCTTGACAAGAGGCTGTTTTAAAATGTACAGTAATTAATTTAATTTATAATCCTATGTTTTATCATAAAAGATTGAATATTCATAAGAGAAAAAAAAGAAACCTTTTACCTTTTAAATGGACATGTGTGCTATATACTGGTTTTAATGAAGCACTGGAAGTCCTTAGCAATGCTTCTGAAAAATGTCAGCCCTAGTAACTCATTCAACTGGAAGAATGTTATACCCTTTTATGTCCTTTATGAAATCTCAAATAATCCAACCAGTGGATTTCATTATTGGCTCAAGAAACCCCAGCAATCCCTACCATGATGATATGAAGAGTGCTTTTTGCTGGCCCTTTAAAAGACCAGGCTCTACTGGAAGTTTTTAGTTTCAGTACAGCATTATTAATTTTCCACTTATTTGTGTGGTCTCAGCCTGTTGCACTTTGGTATATTGCTATGCCAAAACACAGCTGTATGGATTTCATGGGTGCTTTCCAGGCATACAATAACCTATCTTCAGGAAACACGTTACACAGCAAAGCCATTGCTCTCTTAGCTGTACAAATAAGCTCTTTTCCAGATCGGACAGGTCTCGTGACCTTTTGTTACGGACACATACCTGATGTAATGTTCTCAAATTCCTATATTAGCATGAAAATTTTACACCTCTGCATTTGACTTAATATCTGATTTTTTTTAGTATATATCTGCTTATTTCAGATGTAAATTTTAAACCTACTCTAATATCTACAGTTTTCTCTTTAGCAATTGTAGTCCTTTTCATCACTCTAAGACGCAGCAAGAAGGAGCCGCTGATCATTTCAGAAGAAGACGTTCGGGAAAATGTTGTGACATATGATGATGAAGGTGGTGGAGAAGAAGACACGGAAGCATTTGACATCACAGCACTGAGGAATCCATCAGCTGCTGAAGAGCTAAAATACCGGAGGGATGTTCATCCTGAAGTGAAGCCTGTACTCAGGCATCATGCCTCCTCAAGCCTTGACAGTATAGATGTTCAGGAGTTCATTAAGCAAAGACTGGCAGAGGCTGATCTGGACCCCAGTGTGCCCCCATATGACTCCCTACAGACATATGCCTATGAGGGTCATAGATCAGAAGCTGGATCTATCAGCTCTCTGGATTCAGCCACAACACACTCTGATCAGGATTATAATTACCTTGGAGACTGGGGACCTGAGTTCAAGAAGCTGGCTGAACTCTATGGGGAAATAGAATCAGAAAGAACAACTTAGTTGTAATGCCCAGAACAAAGAAGTTCCTAAACAACTGGAGATATAATGACAGCAGTGGTAACAAAAAATGAATACAGTACTTGGAACTGAGCAAGTTGTATGCAGTTACTGTAGAACAAGTGCCCTTTTCATATCTGAAACTGGGTTCTCCAATTGAAAGAAAGTCAAATTTTGAAAAATACAGAAAAAAAAGAAGCTATTTGTCCCTTGTGTATCTTTTTTAATTGCTCAATAAAGTCTGTGGTACCGTATCTGTAACAATACCTAAGGTAAAGCCAAACAATGATATTTTTATTGCAATATGCTTAACATCTCAAAGCCACCATAAGTTTATGGTCATGCCAATTTAGGAAGATAGCTAATGGAGGAACAAATCTCTTGCAGGTTGCATTTCTAGCTGTGCTATAACCTTGTGATTCCAATGTGAGGTAGCCAATGGGGCTTACTATCAGTGTGAGAAGTGCTAAGCCTGTTTCCTTTACAGAAGTGATAAACCACACCTGTCCTCTTAATGATGATTTAATCTTACTGAATTAGCAAGTTTCATTGAGATGATTTCTTTTCATTATGTCCTTCATAATCTTTTCATCCACAACCAGCTAACAGTGGGAGAACACCATTAGCTTGTAGCTCTAACGTGGCTCTAGTCTATAACCCTGTGCCTGCTCTGTTCCTGTGTGCTATAGGAACTGTTGTTTCCAGTGTTGTGTTTTTATTTTTTGTCTTTTCATGGGACATCATTCATTTAAATGGAATGGGTTCAAAGTACTCTTTATGCAGCAAAGCAGATGAAGCATAGGCTCTTTCAATAAAACACCCATGGCAGCACCATTAAACTATGCAGTTGTTTGATTCACTGTGCTTCACTTAAGTCAGTAGATGAAGCTTTTCAATATCTTCTGCTGTTCTGAGACCAGGAGCTACACAAATCAATTTGAGACATAGTTCTTAATCATCATGTCTCTCTATTTCCATGTGTGACTAAAAGCAAGAGAGCTGCTGGTAAGACATTGGGTTAACAAAAATTTAAGTAGAGAATAAGATGATGATTTTTTAGTTGAGAAAATCTACTGATATTTAATTGTTCTTAGTTTTCCTATGGGTTAAATAGATTTATTATACTAATAATTTTCTGTCATTGTAGAACTGCTAAACAGTTCTTAACACTTCAGGCTGTGTGGCACCTAATCCAGCAGATTCTTACGGTTTTCTTTGTTTTGTTTGAAGCTTTAATTTTTTGTACCTTGAGCTCAGTAGAGAAGGGTTTGCATTTATTGTGGACCTCCTGTGTGAACAAGATTATTAAGTCTTCCCTTCTTTACTGTGTGATTCGGTAGGCCCTAGATATGACTGAAACTTCTGATCAGTTCTGCTTTGAGGATATATTTTTTAAAATGAGCTGCTTCCTGGAATGTAGTTGGCCGCTTTTGATTTAAACAGCCATCTGGAAAAAATAGCAAGTAGGCTTATAAAAAGCTTTTCAAACTGTAAAATTTATTAGTTGCATTGTAGTTCCAGAACTGTTTTGTTAGTCACTTGGAAATGGCAATGTTCCTCTTTCTATCAACATCTGAACCCACAGGACGGATTAGAAGGGAAAATACTCCGAACTATAAAATGTTCTGTGGGGATTTTGAAAGTAGTTTAATAATCTGTGATCAGATTTTTCTTTATTTATTTTTACCAAATACAACATCTAGAAGTGCATTTAAGGAGACATTCTGATTTTAGAAAAAAAGTCAAACAGATATTTTAATGCAGTAAGAGTTATACACAAGCTGAGAATTGTTTATGCGTTTTCTTTTTGGGGAATGGAGTTAGGGTATGTATCAGTTTTGTCCCAAATGAAGTAGTGCAGGATTTGATGAGGATAAATTTTATTTGATTTAGATCATTCTTGCTTTATGTCAATGTCTAAATTTTTATATTGTATTACTCAAGTCCTAAGAAGAAAATTTAGTCATACCATGGGCCATCTGTATTCACTGTTATATTATGGTTTTGAGGTATTAGTTATCTTTATGTTCCTCTGAAGCAGAGAAAAACAATTGTATTTTGTGCTTTAAGCAGTGTTCCCACTGTTATTTTCTTTTTATTTGCATCATAGAACGTTCAGACTTGAAGCCAACAGAAGTGCAGTGGTATAAGCAAATTATCACTCCTTATGCTTGTATTCTGATTAAGTTAGCAAGAGAAGGAGGTCATATCTCAGAGAAATAAGAATTCCCTTTTCACCATTCTCTGCTGCTGTACAGCTCATGCATCATACCCACAGCCCCCAGAATCCTGAATCCTTTAAAAGTCTGCAGGGTTTTTGAGATGCTGCTTCAATGATGTTGCGTTGTGTCCTGTTCAGTATGTCCTATCCGCAGTGATCTCCAAATGTGTGTTTCTATCATGACATGTCTGCATGCTTGCTATGCTTACTGTTTTTTACTCAAAACACATCACAGTGCTGTGTTGTTTGCATGACAAGTAGCAGAATATTAAATCTTCAAGGCCACAGGAAAAGTCCTCATGATGCAGAAAGAGCAAGTTTACATATTTCTCTCCCCAATCCCACTAATTTTTCCTTTAGTGTCCTAGAAAAAAAAAAAATTACATTTTAGAATTTCTGTGTGAACACTGATTAAACTAGGAGAAGATTAACACTCTATGCCATGGAGGGCATGATCGTTTTGCAGCATTGCTGATTAGACAAACTACATATTGAGTGGAAGTATTCTGGGAAACTCCTACTTGATGGTTAAGCCTGATTGTATGGACTTCGCTTAAAGCTTTACTCGATCTTTTGTGTATTCACATTCTCAGTTATTTTCCTGTTAGCCTAAATAGAAATCCTGTTGCAGCTTAACAAGTAAAGGCTGAAAAACGCAAGTTTTTCAGATACTGAGTGAAGTTAAATGGCACATACAAAATGGTGCTTAAGGGCTTTCCAATTTACAATTTCATTTCTGCAAGAGCTATTCAACAAATAGTACACTCACATCAAATTGATTAGTCATATTCCTTCAAACAAACCCTCTTTCTTGTAATGGTGAAGGCACTAGTTAATCTTGACATGTCATCTCAGAAAATTATCTGTATAAGTATTTTAAAAGGTGAAAATATACTGTCAGCCTAAAAATGGTCAAAATGTAATTTAATGCACTTCAAGGATGAGGAAAAGCTTGAATTCAACTGGCATTAGTTTAATACATTGAAAACAAATTAATTTGTTTATCAGTGTTGCCATTTATTACATATCCATGAAAGACTGTAGAAGTTGAAAGTAATTTCACTGTGTTATGCACTTTATTTTTTTGCTTTCTTAGAAAACCAAAAGAATTGTAAATGTTTTTGGTTTTGAATTCTGTTTGATGCAGTTGTTTCGGTTGTGAATACTGCAAGAAAATATTTATGTGAAAATATTCTCATTGGTATTTAAAACAAATTATGTATTTCTGTGGTTTAAGGCTTTGTAAAATTATCTTTTAAAAAATCTAAGTATTGGATCAGCCTGGAATTAAGCAAACTCATAGTCTCACAAAAAAAAAGGATAACAAAGGAAATATTCAAATGCAGAGAAGAAGACGAAATTGTGCTGCGTAGGGTTATTTTGTGGACTATAAAGCGCTAAGACCTTGTACTTGCAGTACATATAAATGGCACAGTGCATTCTAAGGAACATAAGGAGCGTGTTGCAAGTATTGGGCCATCCTTATTTTTCCAAAGTCTCCAAAAATATATCTATTTTTTTTAACAGAAGACTAATGTAAAGTATACCTCCTTATGCAAGTGTTATTGATACAAATTGTTACATTTTCTTTTAATAAACAAAAGGGACAAAACCTTTTATTCGTATTTTTCAAATAAAATATGCTCTTTGCTATGGTGATAGGTTATTATATTCCTCATCACAACTGGAACGGGTTATTTTCTCTTCACTCCTGTATTGTATACTTACCAAAGAAATGTAACTATCAAAAGGCACTCTGTCTTTAGGAATCAGACATGATATGACAGTGTTAATGAGGTCAGTGTCAGAAATGGAATATGGTAACTTTATTTAGATTTTAATACCAGGTATAATCACTTAGTTGTGTTGCTGTTTCAAAGACTGTCTTACATGATTATTGCTACAGATGGGTAGGGAGAGAGGGAAATACTGAGAGAGAATTTGCAACAGACTGCAATATAGCTGCTAAATGGTACATTACTTTTACTTGTGGCAACTATTGTACTCCAACCATCACTGTCCTGAAACTGAAATACAGCGTTATAGGATGAATATATTATCCACATGAGTGAGTTAGGAAATTGCACATCTATGAATCCAGACTGGTGGTAACAGCCAGGGTTATTATCCTAAGTTGGCACAGAATAGACGAGAGAAAACAGGCAAGGTCATTCACAATGATGATGCTCAGGCACATGCAATGAAGTGCATATTCTTTCTCAAAGGAATTAACAGGCTTTACCAAGAGATTACATCTTAGAAAATAATGGCTTACAAGGAACTTGTTGCATGCAAGTCCTTCTTTCCAAGATGTAAAATTCCAAAACAATGCTAAGGATTGCTAGGAAATGAAAACACATTATAGTACCCTTCTTACTTTGTTGCCCACAGGCCAGTTTAAATTATGTAGCACTATACTGTACAATAACCACATGTGCCTCTCCCCACAAAAAAATTACTATGGTAAAATAATATTTACGAGACAAGTACTGTCAGCCTGAATCTGAATGCAAGCTCAGGAGAGAAATTAGTGATTTTGTGGTGTTTGTTTGGATCCTCATCTGAAGTATTTAAACTTTCTAAAGTATATTTCTGAAGATTTCAGATCATCTTTCATGTCTAAGATTCGCTGAACTTGTTTGGGGTTTTTTTTTTGGGGGGGGCAGTTTATTTATGGGTTTTGATTTGGTTTTTTGTTTGGTGTTTTTTCTTTTATTGTCTTGGGAAAGCTTACTAACCTTTAATAATAATACAGGTAGTTTTGTTAAATTAAGTTTCAGATTGCTTGAAGTCCACGCTACTTGTTCTATATGTGGCACATTTATTATTTATATTTAGGTATGAAGAACCTGTAAAAGCTAGGAAGCTTTGCTTGTGAGTTTAGTCATCTTTTTCTGTGGGCTTTACAATGCCGTGTAGCATTTCTGTGTCATGTAACTCCTCACAAATCCACCAACACACGTCAACTTCTAATTAAACAAGAAAGCTCTGAAGATGCATTAAACTCTTTCATCACCAGCTGCCTCTAAATTTGGTTTATTCTGGAAGTACATGCAATAGAGCTTATTATAGGTGGTAGGCAGTCAGCACCTGCAGAAACATCCTCATCAGAAAAGCAACCTTGAAAGGGAAAAATGACATTTGAATTAGGACTCGAGGCACGTAGAGCTCGAAAGATGTTAGATTCCTAGACAAGCCCAAACAAATTCAGGGTCCATATGACCTTCAGAGTGGACCTTGTCATCATAAATGTTTCACGTCCAAGTAGCTGGTGAGGTCAGTGGAAAGCCTGATAAAGGCACATGTAAATAAGTGAACTGTTCAAGTATCTGAACTACACATCTTAGGCTAGAATTGTGGATAAGAACGGGTCAGTCTTAATGCATCTGCCAGATGTACAGTCTAAACACAATTCTGAGGAATGCTGCAACTCTTAACAGACACCATTAACAGCCACATTGTCTTGTTACAAATCAGTGTTCTTGAATTTATGAAGACTGTACATTTTTCACTCTAAAATTTGAGTCAATATCTATGTTCCATGTTTAAAAGTAATTCCTTCCTGTATCTTCTGGAATTGATGTGGGACAAAGCACCCAGAAGTAAAATTCAGCCCTGTTTTAAAGTCTCAAGCACAACATACCTTACAACCAATTTCATGACAGGATTTGAGTTGGGCAAATATAAATTCTGGTGGTGTACAAAAAGTAAAATTCACTTTTACTAAGCAGAGTATTTTTTGTTTTATTGTAGTCCTACTGATTTAAAAATATGCTTGAAGAGTAATGGTATATGAAAATATACACATCTTGATTATGTCATAAAGACACATTTGGATTTCTCAAAAAGAAGCAAAAGCAGTTCACAAGCTGTACTATCTGCAACCCCTTTGAACTTACTGGATTTGATCAAACCTTTATTTTCCAGTTAGTTTCAATGCTTTCTGCTACATAAATTTTGGAAATTTTGGGGAAATGGTAATGCAGAGGAGTATGATTCAGAGATTAAAATACTTTCTAATCTCTAGCTGCCATAGCTATTAAAAAATACCCTAAAATTGAAAACATCTTTCTTTATGAAACAGATTATTAGCTCTGAAGAGTAACTAGTATATAATGTTGGTGATAATAAAAATAATAATGTTCTTCTTTCCTGCTTGTTTTTATCATAAATCATCAAATCAGAAACTGGTACTATTTCTTGTATTGTATGTCTCCAAAATGTTTCAGACCTGACCTATAGAGGGAACATTCCTGTGAACAAGGTGTCTGTCAGTCCTGTTTTGTCTGTCCTGAGACTTTGTTTTAATAGTTTCATACAGAGATTGTTTTTAATATAGGATGCCAAGGATCCTTTAAGTGTTAACTAATTGACTAATTAACTCAAATATAGCATCCAGTTTTCTGAGAGAAGGAAATGAAAGGCAAAGCAGACCTCTCAAATCTTGTATATGGAACAGGTGCTCAGAGTCCTAAAGCAGAAGGAAACCACCACCTCATAAGCATATTCTCTCCTATGCAGCATTATTTAAAAATGAAAACAAAAAATGTTCCAGCTCTCACTTCATGTTATCTTTAATTTCCAAACAAACCTTGCATATATCTTTATCATAATTTTTCAATGATATTCTACTGTTTCAGTATGACTGTAATATTATAATTTTTTTAAATGAAATTTCTTCTGGTAATTTCCTTAGAATATTAAGTCACCTGTTTTGAATTTGATGGAAAGTCTACTAGAAGGACTATTTTTGACCAAGCCCAAGATAGAACTTTTCATCAAAATCTGTAAGGACAAATCCATTACTGACTGGTCAAAGCACTTTACAATGGATGTAGAATATTGACTTTTAGAGCAAGACATTAGATGGTGATCTCCCAGCTCAACTATTCCTTTATCATAATCCCACATCACAATTTCTGACAATTACTGACTGATTACTAAGTATTTTGAGATAAAAGAGCATTGATCTCTCCTGGTTCAGGTGATCCTGAAAACATGAGTTATACATTGTTTCTATATAGCCTCCTTTATTGCTTCATGTTTTCTTTCTTTTCCACCCCCATCAGCTCCCCTTTTTGTGCTGGATGCTTGAAGCACTGTGTTATGATAATTTATCTTAAGAATGTCAGAGCAATCTAGGAATTACATTTAATCACTCTGCAAAATTGAAATATTTATCAGCAGCATCTGATGCCAAATATACTAATCTTCATTTTTTACTCTGGGGCAAGCCTTTTAATAAGACTTTTTCAGAGCTGAATTCCATACCTTTTTCCAGTACGTAATATGAAATTCAAATCGGCTTCTACAATAACTTGAACAATCTTACTGTTATTAAGCATTTATATTGTCCAAAGCCCTAGTGTCCTATGTCATATATAAAATGACATTATCTGCCTAAGGAATTTCTGTCTTAAGCAGTGACTTGTACGGGAGAGAAGGGGATTGTCGGAAGCATAAGGAATAATGGAAGGCTATTAGAGTAGATAGCTAGCAAATATCAGAGGTTAGTTGCAATTACTGGTGGAATGATCAGAGATACATCATACTATCAATAAAATACATAGTGATACAGGACAGATTTTTCCAGTACTGTCTTATTATTAGTGTAAAGATTTAACAATTAACACTGCAATATTTTATGACTATTCCCATTGCAGGTAATAAGGACATTAAGTTATATGTAATAAATAATGGGGATAGACTATGAAATTCAGGAAAAAGTGCAGTGGAACAAGGAACATATTTTAAAGTTATTTATTTATCTTTGTATTTATTTATACTAATAATTTCTCAATATTAGTGGCAATTTCTCATGCTGATATAGTAAATACTCACATTGCTGGGTCAGTTATGTATATGCAGACTCCCACTGGTATGCTTAGGTGTTTGGCTTGCTGATTTTACATACAGATTTTGAAAATACTTAGTTTGTTCTGCAGGAAGTTTTGGGCAATACTTTTGTAATGAAAACCTGATACAATTTCCTCACTTCTGAAGCAGAATTTTAATTTTTTTGATAAAGATTACACATTGCAAGAACAGTGAGAATAGCTACACAAAGGGCTTCAGGTGAAAACAGTGACATGTCTTAACTTTTGCTGATTTCTATCCACACAAAATATTGGCAGAGCTGACAAAACACTGGAGAAGGTTTCTGTCAGGAGGCACATACAAAAACTTCTGCTGACTCTTTTCCAGCTCTTTTATATCTAACCAAATTTCAGATTTGCATGACTTTAATATGATTTTATTGCTTACACTTTGTTTAGTGTGTATGGGGGAAAAAAGAGGGGAAAAAAAAAGAATGCAGATGTCATACAAAACGCAGAACATGAATGAACCATATGTACACCTTACACCTCATCCTGTATCAGTTTACTATTTTCCCTACAAGAAAGTGAAATGGAACAAACATTTTGTCTGCTTTGGACCTTTAAATTTTATATTGGATTCTCAACTGTAATATCAAAGAAATTATAGTTTTAATGTGTATATACAAAGATGCAGTGTATCAATTGAAAAGTAAGTGTCTTTGGGCAGCACTTTAGACTTGAACTCAGCCTGGCTCCTGCCAAGTTATATTTTAGAAGGAAAGAACACTGAGAAAAGGCCAGGTTGGATGAGACTTTAAGCAACCTCGTGTACAGGAAGGTGTCTTTGCCTATGGGAAAGGGACTGGAACTAGGTTATCCTCAAGGTCCCTTGCAACACAAACCATTCTGTGATTCATTCTATGATTCATGATTCAGAATGGGGCAGGCTATAGAAACATCCCAATATAAGTGTGTAGAAGGGATACTTGGTGTCTTGCAAAGTTTTACTTGATTCTGATAGGCAGGAAGATCTGATCCTGTGGAAAACCTTGCCCTCTGAAAGTGAAAAGCTTTTCCTTGTTTGCAAGGCTTTCTATGTCAGACATTATCACAACTTGAAAGGATTCATCCTGAATAAGACAGGTTATGTGATGGTTAATCTGTCTCTTTGCACCTTATGCAGTTGCTCTTGATGTTGTGGTCTATATGGTCCTGGTACTGCTAAGAAGCATCCCATTCTCAACTGACTTTTAAATGGAAGTATCAAGGTAAATTTATTTGTCTATAAAATTATTAAGAAATGCTGAGCATTTCAGTTCAAGGTTACTATAGTTCATGTTTGAAATTGATACAAGAAATGCAAACATGATTAGCACCAAATGGCTGCTTTTTTACATTAAATCTGTTTGTAATCTCTCTTCAGTGTTAGCAGAGAAAAGCTACATGATGGCAGTGCCAAGGAGAGTCGGTCTGATATCCACATTCCAGTCTGCTCCTAATTATAACCTGAGTTTCGTATTTGAGGATCTGACAAGTATTCCTGTAAACAGACCTATCCAATTAAAAAAAAAAAAAAAAAAAAAAAAAAAAAATCACAGCATTCTATCTCCAGCTTCCATGACTGGTACATCTACATCTACATCACTGGTACTGTTTCCAGATTTGAGTGGGAAACCATCCTGCCTCAGCAGCTGTCAAAATCTTTCTACAGAACTCATCAAAGTAAACTTGTTCTGTTGGGTATAGTATGTAACTCTATTTTTGTCTGGTTTGATTTGTGTAAAATACAGCTTAAATTCTCACCTCCTCTCATCATGCAATTAAGTTTTAGCAACATTGCTTGAACTTCTGTAAAGTGAAACCTGAGTCAAGACATTTCACAATCAAAAATCAAAGAAAATTGCCAAGTAATATAAAGCTATCATGACAATAATATCAGCCATGTAAGGGACAAGGAGAAAAGGGGAGAAACACTTTTTTAAGCAGAAGACCATTCTATTGGTAATACACAATGGCTTTAATCTGTTGTAGAAAAAAATGTAAGGAAATTATACCACTGGACTCTGAGCATACAGGACTTCTATGTACTCTGTAGGCCAGAAATGAAAATGGCTTTGCTAAATGGGAAATTCCCAGAAAATTATCTATTTATACTACAGTATCACCTAAAGAATTTCTGGATGATCAGGACCTGAACCTCCTGGTGCTGAATAAACACCAGCTGAGATTTGCTACTTCAGGGATCTTAGCATCCTCAAGGTTGAGAAAACTGTCATCGAGCTGATTGACAGAAATGGTATGAATAGAAACAAAGGATAATCTATGATGTTTTATAAATGAAGTCCAAGAGACAGTCTAATTAAGGCAAAGATAAAATTTAATAATTTCTGAAATAGGATAAATAACTTGATGCTTTTGCTATATATTAAAATGTAAAGTAATATTTATATGCATGTAAATATATATTAATAAATAATTACTATTTCCAGCTATATCTAATAGAAAATTTACAGGTCAGCATTGATACAGTTTTTCACATGAAAAAGGATATCTTCACAATACATGCAGGAAAAAGGAATAACTGTAGTCGATACAGTAATAATGGACATGAAACTGTAGCTCACTCGGTGATAAGAAAGTACTTCGTATATATAATGATGTAGAACAAAGGACAAACATTTTGCTAGCAAGAAGGTTGAGAGTAGAAGCAAACTAGTTCCTTGAGCTTAGTATAACAGAAGTGAAATTCTGTTCCATGAAAAAGAAATAGCTATGCATCCATAAACAAATAATCTTTTCTAGTCTCTGCCATTAATTCCCTATCTGTCCTTAAGTAAATACCCTAATACATACCTATTAGAAAGTAATTTACTCGTATTTCTTCCATTGTGTAACTCATTCGTCCCAACTGTTCAAATGTGTTTGCCAGACATCATTTCTCTCCATATATCAGTATTTACTAAACAGAAGATGCTAAAGTGAAAGATGCTGAAGCTTCCTGGTGGTGATTTCTCCTAATAATATGGAACCTTAAAATTAGATGATTTAGGAGCTCAACTATAATGTCCACCTTTGAAAATCACTTTTACTTTAGTGCTTTAAGAACCTGTGATGAAAAATGGCAGAAAAATTCTGAAGTTGTGGATGAAACTGAAATGAATGCAAGGTAATAAGCAAAAGCAAAACCAACTCAAACAGTACCTTTACCGTGAGCACAGGATAAACACTTACTATTTCAAGTCACTATTTCTATCTAAATATCTGCTAAGCAGTCATCCAAATCAACATAAATAAATCTGGTGTTGAGAATTATTAGGCAACAACAGAAAACCAATTACAAACTGTCATTATACTACTTGGAAAACCCAGAGTGATTTTACATTTCTACTACTCAGTGAAAGAGCCTGGTCCCACATGTAAAATAAAGAAAGCACAAAGAAACCAAGAATAACGTTCAAAGTTATCAAATAGCACTCATCTTAGGTGATTTAAAAAGTTAGGACTTTTCAATATTGAAAAAAAATGGATGATGAAAATAATATTTAAAAAAATATAAAATTAGAACTGTCGTGCAGGAAATACACAGGATAGTAGCATCACTATTTTCACAATAGAAGAGCTAGAAGACATGAAATTACTTTAGTGAACATATTTAAAATAAAGTAGATACTTTTTCACATGGTATGCAACGAAGTGGTGAAAGCCATGTTGTGGATGCAGAACTGATAGAACTTTTTCTTTCATAGCAGATGTGGCTTTGGAAGTCACACAGCTGCAATTGTTGTAATGTACAGCACTGCTGGCCTGCACCATTCTCCTGGTGGTGTTTTTAGAAACTGCTTCAACCCAAAGAAATTTTGCCTAATGACAATGAAAAAATGTCTGGCTTCTGGCAAAGGAAGGAGATATTAAAAATGAGACCAAATGACTATAGGGTTAAAACTGGATCCAGTGTTCCATGGCTAATGGTTTGGAATATGAAGAAACCATCAAATAATTTCCAGACTTGTAATGCTTACATCCATCCCCTCCTGTGTCTTTCAAATTTGCCTGCAATCCAGCTACAGATCTAATTCATGCACTTTCTTAATCTGAGCTGGTTCATCTGCAGGTAATGCCAGTCAGGAAAATGAATCCACAAGTCCATTTGAAGCCCAATGAATTATGAAACTGAAGTCAAAGGACTGCTGGCCTCTACTCATCCTGTACTGTCCACAGGGATCTATTATCCCATTCAAAATGCTCTGAAGTGAGTCATTACATAATTAAATTACTGAGAGCTGAGATTACAGAGCAGCCATAAAAAATATTCAGAAAATCATTTTTAAAAAGAAACTGAAATTTGATCCATTATATTTCTCAAGAATTAATCACATCTCCTCTGACATTCATGGGGTTTTTCATAATATGCTTGAGATTGTATTTAACAAAATACTTATCAAGAATCTAGATACGATGTTCTTTATTCAGTATCAGGGCAGCTCAAAGAAACCTTCAATATTAAAGATTCCAACTTCTGTTGGAATAAACAGACCTATTCTAACAGTGTTAAAACTTAAGAAATTCAAAGCAAACGCAACCATTTAAATCATTCTATTCTTGAAAGTAGTAAATTAAAAGAATTCATTGAACCATCACATTTTTTGTTACAAATATGATAATTTGAAATGAAGGTAATTCATATTTTAAGCATATGAACTTAAAAATAGCACATTACTCATGTCATAAGCAAATAAGTTATTCATATCATGCATGAGAAAAGGTGTGCATCACCAAAACACATTTACTTCTTATTCTGTAAATCAGTGAGTGGTTTTATTATAATTTCTCCTCTTTTTTCCAATATCTAAGCTTTCAAGGGAACTGCTCTTAAGTATATTACCTGATAAGTATATTACCTTCTAATGCTTATGTGTATGTAAAAATAGACTGCTTCTCATAAAAAAAGTCCAAATGCTGCTTACTGAGAAAAAAGGTTGTTGTGTTTAAGCTCAGTCAGCCATGCAGCCTCTCTCACCCCCTCTTCCTCCCAGCCTCTCCTGAAGGAATGAGGAGGGGAATCGAAAGAACGTAACTCCCATGGGTTGAGATAAGAACAGCCCAGTAACTAAGGTATAACAGAAACCACTGCTGCTGCCACCAATAATAATAATGAAAAGGGAAATAACAAGGGAAGAGAATACAACCACTCACTACCTGCTGACTGATACCTAGCTCAACTGGAGCAGTGATCTAGCCCTTCTTGGTAACTGCCCCCAGTTTATATAGTGGGCATGACATGCTGTGGTATGGAATACTTCTTTGATTAGTTTGGGTCAGGTGTCCTGTCTCTGCTTCCTCCCGACTTCTCCTCCTCCCTGGCAGAGCATGAGGCTCAGAAAGTTTTTGTTCAGAGTAAACATTACTGAGCAGTAGCTAAAAACATCGATGTTATCAGTGCCGTTGCCAGGCTGAAAGTCAAAACCACAGCACCGCACCAGCTACTAAGAAGGAGAAATATGACTGCTATTGCTGAACCCAGGACAAACATATGCATGTAGTTTAACAGAACATGGTTTAATCATATTGATTATAGTAAAATATATGTGTGGGACTTGGATTATCAATGGCTCTATGAATGTCTTTCTGTGTGTATGCATATGTGTAACTATATATATATATATATACATAAAGCAAATACATTGTGGCTTGCTATTCTTACCTTCCTTTTGCAGAATGAAGATTGCATTCCATACTTAAGAGTTACTTTCTAATACAGTAAGATTTTGTGGGGTACTGATTGTGTTGCACTGAGCTATATACTTGTTCCTATTTGATAAATGGAACATTTGTTTCTTGCATTTAAAATTCATCAGGACACACCAGGTTGTATCTTACAGCATTTTGTTAGTTCCGTCTATGTCATTTGCAAATATGACAGCCACCACCCATTGTTAACAGCTTATTTATTTATGCTGAACTTGCACAAATACACTGACCACAATAGGCATACAGTTCAGTTAGATATGGGCATTTGATGTGCTTCTGCACAAAACACAAAAGAAAATCTTGCTTCTATAAATTAGTAACTCTACCTATATTATTTTGAATATTGCAGGAAAACCAGAAAAATGAAAGTCATATATTACAATGTTCTGCTTACAGAGCCAATTTTACTCAGTAAAGCAGTGACACACCTTCTACAGTCACACCACATATACACACCCTTGATGTACTCTTTTATTTTAAACATAGTAAATATACAGCAACATTAATAACTTGATTAAAGAGTTTAAACTACTGAGAAACAGTATTTTAGAGAGAGCAGAATGCCACAGCAGAGCAACAAATTCTATACACTTGTGTCAAAACGAGATAGCTTTTATCTTTGTACTGAAAAGCTTCAATATATCATCTTTACTATTGTGTTTATTTGATAGAGCCAAGGGGGGTTGTTGCATCAAAATGAAGAAAAAAAATATATGTACCGACTGGGATATTCATTCCTAGTCACCTGGGGTGGCACTGGAGTTAGATTATTTCTGTATGATGTATTTATATTTATGTGTCTGTGTCTATTTTTTAGCAGTGTTGTATGAACTGCAAGACTGAGGCGATCACTTCATTCTGGGATAGCTCAGCTGCTCTGCTGCTTCCATTTAAAATAGGCTGTCTTTTTCTCTCAGTTCAAAAATACTACCATGATAGTCTTCTTGGGGGAAAATTGTTTTGGATTCCAAAATATTGGGGGCATATTATGAGAAAAATGACTGTGTATATGCTAGAGACATTTATTTTCTTGTTTCAAAAAGCCTGGGGCAGGCACAGTTCTGATCTGTATTTAGCCATGACTTATTCCTCTAGCTACGCAAGAGCCTTACAGATCATTGTGGAGTATTATGTATACGAAAAACATGACTGATGTAAGAGATTCAAATGTCTTTTATTCAAAAATTTCCTATTCTAACCATTCCATAAAAACCAAAATGCAGTTAACTGCCTATAAATCAAGGCTGTGGTATTAGAAGAGATAATGATGGTTTTGATCTTTCTGTCCTGCAGAAACACAATGCAGACTGACCTACATCAGGATATTGCTGCTCCTGAAGCCTAACTTTTGTGTGGATGGGCATGATGAGCTGTCTTTTGTGTACCACTGGATGGAGTGAAGCTGCTTCCCAGCAGGGCTTTCTAAATGAATTTTTGCTGTAAAAGTCACACATCCGAAAGTCACACAGTAAATTCACACTATTGCCAGGCACGCAACAAAGAAAAGGGGGTATTTGTGTGAGAACTACAAAGGAGTTATCTAGTGCAGCACTTCAGGGTCATGACCATTATCTTCTTACCATGTTTCATGGCAGGAACATAGGCATGGGGGAATCAGGAGCTCTGCTTTCTGCAGCCTTCTCCTTATCATTACATATGGGAGTTTGAGTATTCATTTAGGTTGTCTGGAGACTTGATTTCAGTTGCTGGCCTCACAATGGAGGGAATAAAGTCAAGGCTCCACTGGCTAGTTTTATTATTTGATTTTAATTTGTTAGTAAATTTGATTTAAACCTTTTACATTTTCTGTCAGTTGTCTCTCAGGCATGGCAGAAATACAAGTAAATAGGAAAACTATAGAAGAAAAACATCTCCTGAACTTTTCCAGTTTTCTTATACTCTTCAGTTAGTGGAAAATAAATCATTAGCAACTCAAAATCTTTCAAAAATCTCATGATTTTTTGCTATGAATTTTGGGCAGACAGATAAGGATTTATGATAATGTGTTCTTGTGCATTTAACTTGACAGCCGTGCACTGAGATAAGCCGATGTCTCAGTGACGCTGAAGCAGGGCCAGTCTACAGCTCCCCAGAGCCCCACCAAGCTGAGACCACTCACAAACCTACATCCTGTCCTGTCCTCAGCCGGTCCCCATCCCCAGGTAGGTGCCTGATGCCTAGGCTGAGGCTGTCCCAGTGCCCCCTGGGCTGCACTGCTCCTGCTGGGTGGGGGTAGACCCTACCTGCCAGACCTTACCATCACTCACCCAGAGAGCCCTCAAGACCCTAACAGCAGAGCCCTCTTAGATCAGTGACTGAAGTAATGTTTATATCAACTTATATCATAGAATCATAGAATGTTTAGGGCTGGAAAGGACCTTAAAATCATCTAGGTCATACTTACTAAGTTTCTTCTTTAAATTTGTTTGTTTTCCTGCCTGATCTGTCCTTGCTTCTTGATAGGCTGCTGTGGTGGGTTGACCTCAGCCTTCTGCCAGATGCCCACCCAGCCACTCTCTCGATCCCCCTCCTCAACTGGGCAGGGGGAGAAAATAGATGGAAAAGCTTGTGGAGTGAGATGAAGACAAGATCACTGATCATTCACTGTCACAGGCAAAACTGACTAAACTTGGGAAAATTAGTTGAATGCATTGCCATTAAAAAGGCATGGTATGGTGAGAAACAAACACAAAAACAGGATTCCAGTCAATTGGTATCAGCTCCTCTCTGCTGCTCTCAACATTTTCCCATGCCCCACTGGGCTCCCTCCCGGTGCCACAGGGACACCTCTGTGGGGCTCCCAGAGCTCCTCTTGCCCTCCTCCTTGGGGCTTGCAGGGCTGTTTCTCACCCGTTTCTCCCTCAGCCCTGGCTGCCAGGCACCATTTGCCCTTCCATACCCAGGCTTTCCCTGAGACACCCACCCGTGGCTGAGGGGCTCTGCCCTGCGTTGGGACCACTGGAGCTTCTGTGTCCAGTGCCAGGCAACACCGGCCACTCTGTGCAGGCAGTCCACCTGTACTATCAGAGCATGAACAGCTGGACCCATGATTCCTCAACGATTTTAACGCAGCTCATTGCCTGCCTTTACAATCGATCCTCATGTTTTCAAAAAGCTTTTTTCCTTTTTTATTCTTTTTTTTTTTTTTTTCCCTTCTTTTCCCCTAATCTCAGCCCTATCTTTTCCAATCTAAACTCTACAAAGCCAATGAGAGTATTACTATCCTTTGGACTAAACTTTTAATAAACTGCACCTACCTGTATTCTGTAAACGAAGAGTATCACCTCATGTTCAGTGGTCAGAGAGTAAGTGCTCCCTGATGATGCATTGTTTACCTAAGTATTCTTCTTTTGTTTCTTTGGATAGAGCCTGAGGGCAGCTGATGTGTTTTAATACATCTAGCTCAGAGGATATATTACTTGGTTTTCTGCTTGGTAACAAAGCCTAGTTATGAAACAGGAGTACAGAGCTGAAAAAGCTCTTGCATTCTCTCCATGCTGTTAGATTTTGCCACTCCTATAAACTTCAGCTTGAATCTAATGCAGCTTAAGCAGAAGTGTGATTGATTTTACAGCGTGAATATCGATAGTCTCTAGAACATAATTTAACATGATAAAACTACTATGCACAAAACATGCGTACCTCTGTATCAAAATAGTGCACCCTAAGGTTTGGCCAGTACTTCAACAGTATGCTGGAGGAAAAAATGGTAACTACTAAGTAATATATATCCAGGGCATAGTACATGATCTACTCCCTCACTAAGCCAGTACTGAACATCACCATTCATAATGGTGTTTGCCATAAGACACTGTACTTCATTTTGGGCATGGCTAAAGATAATATTTTCTTGTGCCTTTAAATCAAATTGCTTAGAATATTTTATAAAACTCAGGATAGTTTTGTGCAGAGAACAAGACAACTTGGAACAGTTTTTAGCGGTAACTTGAAACTCTTTATTTTTAACATTGCCTCCTTTATGTCTCATTTTCCGTAGCAGTGATCAAGCCTGTCAAAAAAACTCTTGTAATTCTTTCCATATAGTTTCAGTCATTTTTGCTTCACTTGATGGAAATTGCTATCCCCATGTGTTGTGTTAGCTAAGTACTCATGCAGCACATTTGAAGCTCGAATTAAAAGTCAATTTTTTCCCCCTGAACAGGATTCATAAATAAAAAATATCATCTTTGAATAAAATTCAGTTATTGCACTGAAGGGATAAGGCTTTATATGTTAACACTGTGAAGACTAAATGATACATAGTAAAATGGCTCTAAAAATGATGAAATTCAGATTTCAAACTAAGTTCTCTGACTTCCATAAAAAAAAAAGAAAAAAAGGCATCATTTTACTTGGTTTTCTAAGGATTTCAGTCAGTATCAGCTCAATTTTAATATGCAGGTGGGTTGAATAAAAAGCCCAAACATGTAGGCTGCTTTTCTGTACCTTAAATCATCACTCATAGGGTTGTCCCATTGCCTTAGAGGAGACCACTTTCAGGATATTACATCTGGGACACACAGCAGTGTCATATCTAGATGCATTTCCTCCCCCTAACTCTGAAGTTAATTCGACAGTATTTTATCTTTCTTCATCCTCGTACACTTAACTGACTGTCAAAGAAATGAAGATAATACCAATCATTGGGATCTCATTAAAATGAACTATTGAGTGCCATCAAATCACATCTAGTCATGCAGCTGTCAAAGAAATGTGATTGTTCAGATTATGGATAGTCTTCCAAGGTTGGCAGCAGTAGTTCTGTTAACTCCCTTGAAAAAATACTGACAATTGTACACATTCAGCTCCTATCAGTTAGGCATTTTATGGAAGGTACCCATATTTAGCTCTTTCTCGTTCTTTGTGCATGAACAGCCTCTGGGTAAATAGGTATCTAACCCTGTTCAATAGCAAATCATTAGGATAACAATGTGTATCCAGCTGGGAAAGCAGAAATTCTTTACAGCTCAAGTGTTCAAGTAACATCCTGATGGAATACTCAAAATTTAAATGTGTTAAGGCGGCACATACTGTTCGAATGACAGCAAATTTATTTTAAACTTGTGCTTTTAGAGTGTAATTAGCTCTGTGTGAATTTAATGGCTTTTTTTTGCTGCTTTGTCCATCTCTGTTCAAGTGACCATTATAAATAAAAGAGGTTTAAATAGAAAAGTAGATCAGAAAGAACTGACTTGATTATGCATCTAGTCCTTAAAAAAACCCCAAATGAATTAACCTGCTACAGAAGTCCAAAAATTGCTTGATTCCTTAGTCAGTGTTTCTAACTGATCTCAGATGCTGGAAAACATAGCCACTTACATAAATCCACTGACTTAAAGAGTAAAATTAAGTCAAGTTCAGCTGGAAAAGTTATTAAGTGTACAGATTTGCACATCTCAATTTGAGAAAAAATGGCTGCTTTGCTTCATTAATCTTAGGTTCTGTGAACTGATTACATATCAGATCGACACATAGAACACTCGTGGAAAGTTAGAACTTCTTAAATCGTGTTTCTCTGCTGAGCCAACACCTGATTTCCATGCTTTTTCACTAATATGTTTACTAAACAACAGATACAGTGGTTTTGCTCATTATGCCAAGAGGTGAAACTCTTGTGTTTGAGCACTTTATGGCCTCTTGTGCCATTGAAATTAGCTGAAAGCTATAAAATCCTTTAGTTGGCTTAATTAGACAGTGGCCCTTTGCCTGGCATTGATTTCAGGATTTAGAATTTATCAGAAGGTCACCAGGGTATTTTTTTTGACTGCGTTCTTGGCAATTGCCCAACTACTTGAATAAGTAAATACTAAACGCAACCAGAATTAATGCCAATCTCTTTTATAAGATTTCAGTGTTTTCTTTTCCTTTTGTCAGATTACAGAATTCTAATGTATATACTGGTACTTCAATATATTTTACACGCATACTAGTTTGAGAATTTTTATTCATTTTCTAATACAGAAATGCATGTGAAAAAAAAAATGGACCCTGAGTGTGGATTTCAGTTAAAGGCTAATCCATATTAAAGGCATTTAATGAAAAAAACCCAAACCAAACCAAAAACCCAGAGCAAAGTAACCAAACAAGGTATTTACTTAAATAAAAGCTCACAGAGTGGTTTGCAGTGTGCCCTATGAAGACATAACCATGAATAACATAGGAGGATGGGGAATGGGGATTACAATCAGTTCAGAACAGCTCCTCTCTGCCACTCCTTTCTCCTCACACCATTCCCCTGTTCTAATGTGCGGTCCCTCCCTTCATGAACTGTTCCTCCATGAGCTCTCTCCATATGCTACAGTTCTTCAATATCTGCTCCAGCATGGTTCCTTTCCTCAGTGTACAGTCTTTCTGAAACCTACTGCTGAAGTGTGGGTACCCCATAGACCACAACTTCTCCCAGAAAACCTTATCCTGCATGGGTTCCTCTCCATTAGTGCAGCTCCTGCCAGAAGCCTGGTCCAGTATGGGCTCTCCATGGGCTGCATCTTCCTTCATGTTACATCCGCCTGCTGCAGTGTGACATCTTCCATGGGCTGCAGGTGTGTATCAGATCCAGTGCGGCCCTCCATGGGCTGCAGGGAGACAGCTGCCTAACCCTTGTTTTCCCCATGGGCAGCAGGGGAATGTCTGCTTCAGCTCATGGAGCACCTCCTCTCTGTCTTTCTCCTCTGACCTTGATGTCCTTATAATTATTTTTCTCACATTTCTCTTGCTTCTCTCTCTCAATGCTTCTGTGCCCCATTCTTACCATTTCACACCTGTATCAGAGGTGCCACCAGGATTGCTAATGGGTTCAGCTTTGGCGAGTGGAGGGTGTGTTTTTGGAACTGTCTGGAACTGACGTTGTTTAATACAGAAGCAGCCCCTGTCACTCCTCAACAGAAGTGACTGAAGTCAACACCCCTGCAGCCTCCCTGTCTACCAAATACCTTGCAATGTAAACTAAATACATTTGATTCTTCTCTGCTCCTTCTGATGAATAAGCTGACAACAATGGTCTCTGTGATTCTCTGGTTTACTGGTTATAATTTTCTGTCTATAAAGGGCAGAAAGCAATTGTCTTATTTGATTGCAACGAGAATTCATGTAATATTTGCATGATTTTGTTTGGTTTATTTTGAGCATCAGTAATTAAAAAAAAAAAAAGCCAACAAAAAAACAAACCAAACAAACAGTTACAGCTTTTCTATATTCTAATTCTGTTTTCCTTTCCTGTCATAGAGAAATATATATTGCATTTTCCTCCACCTATTTCTGTAACTGGTTTTAAAACACAGCTACTCTTTCAAGCATTAGGCAAAATGTAATAGATTCAGTAATTATTTTGACACACTTTAAAATATGAGGTAAGAACTGTAATTTTGAAAAATACTTCCTTTTTTTTCACCGTGTAAGTCTGTGTTAAATGACCTGAGACAGGGAGGAGAATTAAATACTTTATCAAGAAAGATTACATTTGTTTATAATTCCTCTGGTGAATGAGCATTCATCATTCCTCCACACCCTCCTCCATCTTTTCATCCTGAACTATAATCGCATCATTTGCTTGACTGGCTCTCTTGAACTTTGGCATTTGGTTTACTCATGCTGTGTAAAAAGAATTAAGCTGGAGCACCCACCCAGGTGGGATCTGTTTGCCTATACAGTCCTGCCTTCATAACACAGCTAGCAGCATTAATAAGCCTAATCAGGCCACATCAGTTAATAGACCGTCCTTGTCAAAGACCAGATTTTCTCTTTAGGGGCAGAAGGGAATCTTTCCATATCAGCTATTTTCCAGACATTATCTATCTGTATATTTTCCCCTTTCCCTGCAAGTCTCTTCTTCTAAACCATCACTGGGCTTAATTAGTATCTCCTCGTCATATTTTCGAATCAGTGAGCCAGTAATAACCTATTATGTGTCATTTTCTCTTATGTTATGTTGTTAGTATGCCAGTATCTTGTGCATGGCATTAGTTCACATGTACAGCTGCAGATCTACTGTTCACTGCTGTAGTCCACTGCAATGTAAGGCAGAGTACTGTGTACATAGACCATTTATACTAATGTTGAATTCACAATTATGCTTAGATCACACTAAAAGGATACAATCCCCAATTTTTATACAAAAAGGTATGAGCTGAATTTTTTTTCCATTCACTTAGTAGAATAGGGGTTTATTATTTAAATTTATTAAGATTCGGATTAAAATTTAACGTGTCTTGGAAAGCAACACTATTGAAAGAGGATGAGACATCTGTTCCAAAACTGCTTACTCTTTTCATAATCTCAGTGGTAACATGCTACCTACTGCATTTTTTTTTTCTGTATTTTGCAAAATTCTGAGCCAGTTTCCATCCTTACTTCCAAAAGAGACATCTTTATACCGGAAGTACCAGCTTCTTTTACACAAATAAAGGGGATGTTCCAATGTCACAAAGTCAATGCATAAAGTCCATAAAAACAGCCACACTTCTGAAAATCAAGCAGACTGCATTTAGCATGCAGGTGGGCAGAGAATTCTCATTTCACCTTTAGTGCTGGAAAACTAATAGTTCACATTTTTTGTAGATGCAAAAATTATATGTTTTTTCAGTTAAGCATGGATGAAAACCCGCTATTTTTTAATTATTTAAATGTTTTACAGAAACTTAGGTTTTATATTTAGTAAGCTATAATACATGAATAACTAAATGTTTCATAAGACCAATATGTACTGAATTTACCTCTTGAAATAGTTTACGTGGCAGGGCCTAGCTAATTTAAAACATAATTCTAATGAAACCAAAGGAGTGCTTGTGAATGTCATCATTGTAATATTTCATTCTCTTTTGGTTTATGAAATCCATTGCCAATGCTTTTTGTTGGGTTTTTGTTTTGTTTTATTTTTCTGATGATGACAGTGTCTCCAATTTTTGTTATACAAAAAAAAAACCCAAAACCTCATGCAGTTCAACTTTAGTGATTTTATGTCTCTACTGGTTAGTGGCATTCTTATTAAAACAAACCCAGCTGGAACAAGTAAGACTCTTTATTATTGCTCTATAAATCCCATTTATCCTATTAATTTCTATTTTAATCACCTAATGAGGAGCAAAATGATGCACAAGTGATACTTTGTGCAATGTTATGCAAAACAAGCATAAACAATTCAAAGAAAAGCCCCAGCAGGTGAGCCAACACCCAACAAAACCTCTGCTAACCCTTCCTTAAAGCAGACCCTCTAGTGCAGAGGGAGATTGTGGGGGCACAGGCATAGGCAGCTCTGTTTCATTTCTGTCACAGCTGGACAATTAAATCACTCAGCCTCCTGGGTGGCTGGCTGATCTTGAAAGGTTTGTTGCATAATGAACATTTGCTTGGCATGTGGAAAACAATAACTCTCATCCTTTACTTATTTTCTATTAGCAGCTTGCAGCTTCTGTAACTTTTAATATGATTCTGCTGCTTTTATTTCTTTTCCCTAGAGATTTGTGAAGAGAAACTAGAGCTGCATGTCACAAGAGAGCAACTGGCTACATTATGATGAAAATCTTTCCAGAGTCATTTAAGAATACCAGTTGTTTATGAGATTGGTTGAAGTGTTTGATATCTACCTGATGCAAATTCTTCTTCGAGGGGTTATATCAGGGATAACAAACCAGTGAAATTTCAGAACAGAGAATAATCTTGAACAGAGAGACACAATAATTGTTCAGAAACTTGGTGGAAAATAGGATTTCAGTGAAAAGAAGGAGAATATTTATTTATAAAATATTCTATATCAACCAGTCATGCTGGCAGCTGCATGATAATAAGAAACATTTCCACTCAAATTCATGAAAAGCTTTGGAGGAACATTCACAAAGTGCTGAATAAAGTTGTGAATAATGGATGGAGAGAAAATAATGCCTATTCCAAATATTTCTCAATGTATCTACAGCTGCTTTCAAAATGAGGAATTCACCCCCAACTATTCTATGTTTTTTTTACATTTTGAAACTGTATTAGCTTATGATCACACTCTTTTTATTCTATACTACCATAGGTTATAAAGGGTCTGTAATATCTTTGTGACGGTAAAGTAAAATGCATCTAACACTTCCCATTAAATGGTCTGAAGAGTGAAAGTTTTGGCATTTGTATTAAATTAAAGAAATTAAAACAAATATTGATCATGATCATGTGTCTTTTCAGAATTGATCTATAACCAGTTCATAAGAAGTACAAATTTTGAAGATAAATAAATGTGGTGTCAAAACCTGTGATCCTGTAATCAAACATTTAAAAAGCAAAGGTAATGCGTAAACCAATCACTGTTTCTGTGTTTAACTCTGTTTCATTTTAAAAAGAATAGGACTGGAAAAGAGAGATAGACAAGTAGTAGTACCTTAATTATGCCTTTGGCCTTGTCTGTAGAAGAATAAACAAAACATTGAGTACAATGTCATCCATACCTGTGACATACACGGAGATTTGTGTCTGGGGTCAAAATTTATCTGAATGAAATAGCACTAAATATCAGCAGAGGATGTTCTTAAGTACTGTTCTTTGTGAATATGCTACCCTCATACTGCAGAGAAGGTGGTTATTTAGCAATAGAAATTGTATAAACCCTCTTGATACATTGCATCAGTTTATCACCAACGTGATTTTCTAATTATTTCAAGTGATGCAAACAAGGTCGTTTTTCTGAAATAACATCAGCTGGTTTTGCCCTGGAAGCTCTTCATAAGTTTCTAAAATATTATCAGACAAAATTTCTTATTTTATCTAATTCAACTTTTTAAAAAATTTAAGGGCAGTATTAAGACTATCTAAATAATTAAAACTAACATCCAAAACCAAGGAGTTTCCCAGCCTGTAATGTAAAGAGCCTTATTAATGAGCAAAGTCTACAGTAATACATTTTTTTTCACATAACAGTATTGTAAGCTAGGAAAATGATGATGGTGGACCTAAAGTCAACTTTTGTGGCTTTTTTGACTGAGTTATCTTCACTCATGTGGTTAGACCAAGGCAATGCACTTCAGTAATTTCAACTGAAATTACACAACTGAGTTGCAGAACCTCTTTTATAGCCAGGACTCGGTGACTCTGATCTCTTTGTATGTTAAGTTGATGTCATATCATACACCTTCCCCAGAAAGCAGTAGTAGTTACAAAGCACACATGTAGTATTTATAATAGTTGTAATCCCTTTGAAGGAAAATATTGACTGCAATTATGAATCAGACTGCAGAGGCAATTTAAGAGTCAATCAAAGCCCTTCATCAACAGCCAGTCATGAGAGAGATAGAGCGTTCCCAGGCAGAGATAATGTCATACACAACACAATATTTGTTCAAAACTTCATTAATTTTCTTCAGTGCAGCCCTGCCAGGGGTCATTGGCCTTTAATTAATGAAAGAGTACAATGAAATATGTAGCATATTTCTTTATAGAAGCTCTACATATTTTAAACCTAAATCAAATCCAAGCTCATAAAGATACCGACACATTATCTACATAAATAAGATATATACTCTTGTCCTTCTGACAGACTACATTTTGGTAAAATTCAAGTTCTAAATTGTCATTAAGTTTTGCCCCAGTTATCTAAAACATACTTTAGGACTATTTACCAATATGATATAAATCATTTTTGCAATAACATATTGCCATTCAGGACCAAAACAGGACAAAAGATATTTTAAAAAAAAAAAAAAGGAAAAACTGAACCATTCTCCTTATGTATCTTCCAGCACAGCCACTTCAATGACAGGAAGTAAAATTAAATTTCAGACGCCTCTTTTATAATGTGAACAGTTATTAAATCTCAGGTAGAGTCACAGAGACATTCATTAAAATAGGGAGTGGGTGGCAGAGATGGAAAGGATAAAACAGTATCAAGAGATAGGTGTAGCTGAAACAGTATCTGTTACACAAGAGTGATGAAGTCATCTTAAAAGGTCTTAGTAGGAAGAAAGTAAGGGTAATGAGCTCCAGAGGAAAGGTAAACTAGTTCTCCCTTGGACAAGGCATTCCTCCCTCCTTCTTCCCAGCTTGTGTTTTAGTCTACCAGCTGTCTTCCTTCTTTTCCTGGATTGCTGAAGGCAGATTGATGACACTTTGATGACTTATGCTTTTGCAGTCTTTGATGTTCCTCACATGACTTCTTTCTCTTTGATGGACAGTTCTGCTGCTTCAGCTGTTACTGACCATGGATTGGTCTGCTGTCCTCTATTTCCTCCAAATTGGTCTTAAATAGTAAGTGTGGTTATATAGTAATACCAGTTGTACCTGTAAGAGCTGCCATTTTTAATGTTTCTTATTTAACATTGCAAACCGAATCTGTTCCCCAGATAGGGGAAGACAGATAGGGCGCTGCAACGTACCTCTGCAGGATCTGCATATGATCAGTCTTGAAATCTCTGTCAGAGCTGGGAGCTGAGGAGCTGCATTCAGTTGCAGTTCAGTATTATACCTGACCTTCTTTTAAACTCAGGCGATTCACACTGATTTCTAACAAGGAAGTTATTCTGCCACATGAAGACCATGTAATAATTTTTCTGTATTATGCTAAGTGTAGTTATTTAAATATCATTGGCTCAAGTGAGGATGTGTGTGTAGTTGATACAACACAGTGACTAGGGGTGTTTTCCTAGAACATGGTCAAATTAATGATGGGATTGTTAAAACATGCCTCATAGTATTTACAGTTGAAGTAGATGTTGCATCTATGCTATAAATGATGCAATATGTAGAAGAGGTGCACACTATGTAAAAGCTTTCAAAACTACACACAAGAAGTGTATTTCCAAGAAATTCTGAAAATATTCACTTGGCTATCCAAATCAAGTCTGAAATTTATTGCTTCTTTCAAGAGTGATGAACAAACAAACCATCTGAATAGATGGAAGTTTCAGTGCAAAGGTTTTATCCCAGGAGTTCTTTTAAGGATTCATATCTGTCAATATTTTGCTGCCTGTTCTGATTCATGATAGCAAAGAGCTTGGCAGACTGTTATCTAAACCCCAAATATCACATGTAAAACACATGCACATACATGCACACAGTCTATACCGGCATGTCAGCCTTTTCACTTACAAGAACTGCTTGTGAATGCAAACACTGTAATTTTAGATACAATGGACTGTACTTCTGAAATGTTAAAGTTCTGAATTTGCCAGTCATCTCTTCTTCCCTAGTAATACACTGTTGAGTGAAATCCATTTGTTTAAATACTTTTCTGTAGCTCAGTAATCACAATAAATCATACATAAATCCACCACTTTACATATATCCACTAGAAATTAGTGTTCTGATCTAGGAGATCATGCATTTGTTGGCATTATTAACTGAAGCATGACCCAAATCTGGGGACAACAGGAATCTAGAGATGGAACTGCAGACATTGCTGGCACCGTTCCTTCCTTAAGAGCTCATTTCAATGTAAAATTAAGTAAAAAATAAATAAAAAAGGCTCAGGTGGTAGCTCATTGATAGGAAAGTGGTTTTACCCTTCTGTACTTCTCACTCTCAGTCCTACTTCTCCATTAGTCATCCCCTTACAAATTCCCTGCATACAGTGTACTTGGTAGTGTATTCTGCCACTGGACGCCTAGTACTTCATCACTCATCAGCAGTCTATCATCTTGTGTTTCACAAAACCGTTTTCCAGCTAGATTTTGTCGCTTAAACTGTTGCTAACAAAGCTTGTTTGGGTTATAATATCTATAACAAAGCTCCAAGCTGTTAGGCAGCTGTGGAGAATAAGGCACGGACCCCGTTTCTGGTTAGGAAACGAAATTGTTTATTTCCAGAAGGTCCAGGGTTGATA
>JAOEHY010041907.1:0-17254 GCA_025447955.1 Psilopsiagon aurifrons
CATAGTTATTGTCTGGTTTGATTTTGTGAATGAGATTATCTGCTGACCACAGTGAACTATTTTGCTTTGAACTGAGTTGCATTAAACAATATAGTCAGTATATAGTGCTGTGGTGACACAAATAAGTCACTTGTGGTGCTTATCACTTTTCCCTGTATATATTGACTCTTCACTCCTTGCAGTATATTCTCACACATTTTCACGTATTTTAATGAAAATAATACAAAAAGCTCACTATGGTAAGTATATAGGAAAAATCACAGCTTTAAACTCTGCGTGTTAACTTCACGAGTTCAAAAAATGTAGGTTAAGATATAAACAGCTCAATAAATTATGTTTTTTGACTGTTTTATTTCTTTCTGTATTGCATTCATGATTTCAAGCTTTTCTCCAGAAGGCCTAGAATTCCTTCTACTTCATTTGTAAGCGTACCAAAGTGTTCAGTTTAGCTACATGATTAGGTGGAGATTTTCTGAACATTATGTTATTTCTAATCACAATACAGTTTCTAATAACAATACATTTTCTAATATAAAGTAGAAAATCCAGCGTAACCAGATACTCACACCTTCTACTACAAATTCTTTCACTATCCTTTGAACTTTTGTCCTGTTTGTTCTTAGGAGTCATGTTATAATACCTGTAGTTCCTGTTGGAAATAAAGTCTACACTGTAATAAGACTTTGTACTGCAAGAGATTGCTCTCTAAAACGATATCCATAGTGCTGCCAATTTCAGTGTAGCTTTATCCTGATGGTTTTCACCTCTTTCCCTCCCAGCTGCCATGGAGAGCTAAAAATTTCTGTAATGTTTGCTTATCTTTGGTGAAACCTGTCTTCCACTTTAACCAAGTGTTAATTCACTTCTCAGCCTGAGGCAAGAAGCTGAGCAAGAATCAGCAAGGCTCACTTCCAAAGAGAATACCTGAGATGGATTTTTATGGTGTGTGAAGGCGCTTGCTCCTTCTTAGGGAGGTCTTTAGGTGGAAGGCCTCAAAAGTTTGGGCTCAAGACTTGCACGTACCTAGAACGTGGAGGGAAAAGAAAAAAGTAAAGAAAAAAATCACATTCAAGTTTATAGTGTGGAATAATAAGACAACATGGAAGGTCAGTTTATCAGACACGGATTTACAAGTAAGGAGGTATTTACTGTGAGGGTGGTGAGGCACTGGCACAGATTGCTCAGCAACACTGTGGCTGCCCCATCCCTGGCAGTGTTCGAAGTCAAATTGGACAGGGCTTGGAACAGCCTGGTCTAGAGGAAGGTGTTCCTGCTCATAGGAGGGTGCTGGAACTGGATGAGCTTTAAGGTCCCTTCCAACCCAAACCACTCAGCGAATCTGCAATTCATTGCTTCCACTTCACCTGAGAGCCATGTGTCCTGAAAGACATATGACCACAGACCCACTCTAGAGACAATTTGGATGAGTAGTACGAGCTGCATTGCAGTTTCCTTCAGGCGTGTATAGGTTGATGTGAGACAGTGTCTGGGTTCAGCAGTAGCAGTCATTTTCTCCATCTTGGTAGCTGGTGCAGTGCTGTGGTTTTGACTTTCAGCCTGGGAACAATGCTGATAACACCGATGTTTTTAGTTGTTGCTAAGTAATGTTTAGTCAGACCAAGGACTTTTTCAGTCTCATGCTCTGACAGTAAGGAGGGACATGGGAAGCTGTGAGGAAGCAGAGACAGGATACCTGACCCAAACTATCCACAGGGGTATTCCACACCACAGCTCATCATGTCCAGTGCATGAACTGGGAGAAGTTACCCAGAAGAGTTCGATCACTACTCTGGTTGGGGTGAGTATCAGTTGGCAGGTGGTGAGCGGTTGTATTCTCTCCCCTTGTTATTTCCCTTACCATTATTATTATTATTGGTGGTAGCAGCAGTGGTTTGTGTTATACCTTAGTTACTGGTCTGTTCTTATCTCAATCTGTGGGATTTGCATTCTTTTGATTCTCCTCCCCATCCTTCTGGGAGCATGGGGAGCAAAAAGGCAGAGGCAGTGAGACAGCATCTGTGTAGTTCTGAATTAACTGACTGGGCTTAAACCACAATGTGCAGGCTTCAAACAAAGCGGGGTCTGGTTGATACATCGTAGTCAGTCGACTCAACACAAAGTGCTAAAATCCTTTGTTTTAATTTCAGTTCATATTTCTAAATAAGTCTTAATATGATAAAA
This sequence comes from Psilopsiagon aurifrons, assembly GCA_025447955.1. Taxonomy (NCBI): domain Eukaryota; kingdom Metazoa; phylum Chordata; class Aves; order Psittaciformes; family Psittacidae; genus Psilopsiagon; species Psilopsiagon aurifrons. The sequence goes on from JAOEHY010041907.1 coordinate 2,182, forward strand.
TGTTAGAATTTCCTGTATGGTGGAAAGTTGGGTTTTTTCAATGTTACTACCCCCTACACCTCCCTTGCCCAACTCCGCTGTAAATCAAAGCGGAAGATACGAACAGTATTTTTCATCTTACTAGAAATATTCTTTAGACAGAAAATTGACTTAAGGAATATTTTGTCAGCTGCTGCAGAAAAATATGTATTCTGAGTAAGAAAGTGAGCGAGGCTTTTAACTGACCTGAAAGCTGTAGCTGATTTCCTGCTGTAATTTGACATTATGCATTGTATGCCAGTTAATGAAGAAAATTGCATTCTTTTATAGTTTCCTAAGTACAGGGAATGTCTCTTGAATTTGTTATCAGTGGCAAAACTGGATAGGTTTTCAATCCTTGCACACTGTTGTATGTTTCTGTGCCTTTGAAAAGAGTGATATGCATGTGGGCTACAAAGCTACAAGTAGGAGAGAATTGTGAGAAGTTGAATTTCTGGCATAGTCTTCCCACGGTACATTCCAGTCAGTGAAGACAAAAAACCTGTTTGTATTTAGATGCAGCTATTGGTGATAAACTGCTTCTCAGATGATTTGGTTGAAACTTATGGCTAAAAGGTGTGATGGTATTTATCTGTGCTTATCTTTAGTTAAAATTTTGGTAAAATTTAAAGGAAAATGAGGCAATTTATATTTCTTTTGAGAGGAAAGAGAATTTTATTGAGAAATAAGACATGCAAATGGAAAAGAAAAGAAATGTAAAACAAATTTCATTTCAGCACTTTCTGTGTGGATATTTGATTATTTGGGCTTTACAATTATGTTACATAGAAAATGTGAATCGTTAATATAATTTTGAGAAACGCCAGTAGAATAGCAGAGATCTTAACTTCTGAAACTTGATACTGGCAGCACTGACAGAAAATGCAATAACATCCTTTGAGATTATTCTGTTTGTATTCAAGCTGAAGCTGTTTTTTGCTGTGCTTTATTGCCATCCTAGACTTTTCAACAATTTGTTATGAGAACTGTTGTGAAACAAACATAGTGAGAAGCAGAGCTTTACTTAAAAGTAAATTTTTGGGGTTTATGGCAAGTTCAAGACCTACAGAACTGTGCGTTTCTGTCTAATGGGAAAGAAATCAATCACCTTTGGCTGTTAGCCTGCTGCAGAGTAACGATCAGGATGCTGCTTTGCACTTTCTCAAGCCAAGGCTTCATAGGGTTTGTTGCGGAACAGCTGTACCATCATGTGAAGGTTTTCCTGTACAAAGATATCTCCCTCAGGAGCTAAAATTCTCTGTTTATTTAGGTTAGCTTGTGAAAGGTATTGCTGCTGGGAATGCTGCTTGACACAGGAAGCGAAATCCAAGTCTGCATAAGAAGGATGAACATAAAATACTCTCTTCATGGAAAATGAACAGAAAATCCCATTCTTCTGAATACAAATTACTCTTTTTTGAGAGAGTGAAAGCTCTTCCTGTACTTTTCTGCCCCCTCTTCCTCAACCATTTTGTGACTGTCTTCTCCAGAATGACGATGTCAGCTTAAAATTGCACTCGCTTCTCACTGTCACCTGCTCCTTGTGTGTGCTTCGAAATTCTCAAATCCTACATCTGTGGAGAGCAGGATCAGGCTTTAATTGTCATGCAGCCAGAGTGAGTGCAGGACAACCTGATGGCAGAGTGCCTGGATTGGGGTGAGATGGCTGTGGTTGCTGAGCCTAAGCAACACCTGTGACTCTTTCTGAAAGAGTTCTGCTTTGCCCTTTGCAGCTTAAACCACACCAACTGGTAATCACTGACTTGCTTCATATTTCAGAAAATGGTATTAATTTAAATGTGTGTAATTCAAAATGCCCTAAAAAAGTGCATTGTTTAGAGAATGAAACTGTGCTGCATGCACCTTACACAATCAAGAGAATCACAGGATCATTAGTGTTGGAAGGGGTGCTTGCAGATCATCCAGTCCAACCCCCATGCCAAGGCAGGGCCACCTAGAGCGCGTCACACAGGAACGCGTCTCCAGGTGGGTTTGGAATGACTCCAAAGAGGGAGACTGCACAACCCCTCTGGGCTCTGCCACTCTCAACGTAAAGAAGATCCAGCTCATGTGGAGGTGAAACTTGTGTTTTAGTTTATGGCCATTGCTCCTCATCTTATCTCTGGGCACCACTGAAAAGAGTCTGGCTCCATCCTCCTGGCACCTACCTTTGAGATGTTTATATGCATTAATGAGATCCACTCTCAGTCTTCGCTTCTCTAGACTAAACAAATCCAGCTCCCACGATCTCTCCTTGTAAGAGAGAGGCTCCAGACCCCTGATCATGTCTGTGGCCTTCCACTGGACCTTCTCCAGTAGCTCCTTGTCTTTCTCTACCCTGAGTAACAAAACAGAGTATTATCTCAGAAGAGCTAGTCATGACACTGCTAAAATGATCATGAGATCCAGGAGTTGTGGAACATCTGGAAAGTTCTCAATTATCAGAAGGGAGCTTCCAAAGGTCAGTGTTAACCAATGCAGGAAAGGAAACTCATGCCTAGCATGAATAAAAAGGTTCTTCAACTTTTCTATCCTTTGGTAAAAACACTGTGCAAAAAAAGCATCACAGCTATTTTCTTGGCATCCAGAACTGTCATCACTCCAGGGGAAAAAGAGTTGATATAAGGGTATTATCAGTAAGGATTTCTGAAAGTAGTTCTGTAGCTTCTTTTGATGTATTTGCATTAAGCTCATTTCGCCTCTCACAGTCAGAGATTTGATTAAGGTGTTCTTGGTTTTTGAACAGGTAGGATGTTAAAAATAGTCCATCAAACTCCATGGCCATATGTACACACAAATGTGAGTTCCCCAACTGCCAGTACAGTTTAAAGAGTAAGAAATAAATTGCTCGTACCACATCAGTAGTTTCGCATTACTCTCTTTGTACAAACCTTGCTGTCTGTAAGTAATGGTAGAGTGACACATGTAATTTAAACTAGAGTATTCACAACCAGTTTTTAGGGGAACCAAAAGGCAGGCATTATCTAAAACATGTTGAATGTTTCTATCCTGTTATCAGAGAATATGACTAATGGTTGAATTACTTAAAAAGGAAACTTCAACATGTCTGTAGCTATATGCATGCCACTTGTTTGGGTGGTGAATTGGGTATTAATGTCTGAGTGTTTGAAGTACTTCATGTTGCATAAACTGCAAAATCTTTGTTACTAACAAGCTATTGAATGTGTCACGGCTAACATGATTTGAGAGATATTAGTAAAAACCTGAAAAGAAAACATGTAAAATAGTTGCAGTTGGGTAAATTGTTGAAAACTGAATATATGCTTAAGCAGTTCTGTGACAGTAAATATTATAAAATGTGGATGCCATCTCTAAAGCTACTGGTTTTAAAACCTGAAAATTCTTTTATGCAAGCTGTGAATACATTTCAACAGTCTCCAGCCAGATTTTGACAATCAATTTTAGGCTCACCACTTGTATAGTACAGTTCAGTTCTCACCCTTCATAAAAAATGTTTAGGGATGTGACACTCTTGTCAGTATGAGGTTTTCATTTGTATACGCAAGGTGGGTTAGTTGATTGGGTTATTTTTGGTTTTCTAGTGTAGCATGTCTAAACAGTTTCAACAGTTAAGGAAATTTTGGGGAATCCATGTATAAAACTAGGGGTTGACAATGGATAGTTGAAAGTTGAAATTATGTTCCTCACAATAAGGGAAGGATTGTTTTACAGACTGAATTATATTAATTGTTGCTTGGCCAAGATAAGGTACATTGCATTATTCTCCTTTTTTTTTTTTTTTTTTTCATTGATGAAAACTTGGAGAACTTAAAGGATAGCAGTTACAAGAATGCATATAGAAATGTCACAGAAGTTTGATCTGAACCTTTCTTTGTGGGTAGAAGGTGACAGGACACAATATAGTGGATCTTTGTGTTTACAAGTGTATACTCAGGTGATTTGAGACAGAGCAGTCCAAACAATTGCCTCGTGGTCTTGAATGTCCTAATAAGCTTAGTTACAGTCCCCATCCAATGAGAAAGCACTACTTTTCTGCTTACAGTCTTCAGGAGCAAGGTTGGGAAGTAAAGTTTACTGAAGAACTTGTTTCTGTGCGAGTCATGGTTATAGAAGCATTGTTTATAGTCCATAGTTTTTGGACTTCTTGGATGCCATTCCTTGGCCTCCTGAATGTGGAACAGGTAGCTCTCGTTTTGTTACAATATGCGTAAACAGAAGGTGAAAGTCCAGGCAGAACATGATTCTGGTGTTAGAATAACCTTCTGTTGCTTAAAACTAGATTGTGTCACTTTTCCTCACAAGTTTTTCACTAGATTATGTCCAGGATCCAACCTTTAGGGCTAGCTAGCCACAGAGAAAGGTGGTCAGTGAGCATGGTGGCACCAAAAAGACATTTTTCCTTGCCACGGAATCATTCAGGTTTGGTGGGCAGTTTTGGAAACATTGTATGTGTCTCTTTTCAGTGGTCTTTTATTTTACATCAGAACCCTGTAATATGTGTTGCTGGTGGGTGTCTGTGGAAGTCTTGTCCTCATCTCATGGAGTACTGAACTTGCTTGAAATTTTGAGTGTGCTTTTTTGTTTTGTTGTGAGTTTTTTTTGGTTTTTGTTTTTTTCTCTGAAACTGTTTATAGGTAGAAATGACTATATATAACAGAGATGTAGCAAGGTCTAGGGTGTGCTGACTTCTTATTCTTGGTTCCCTATCTTATGTTGGCTCACTTCAGGGAGAGAAGCTCTGTTTATAGCAATCTTGAGTTGAACTCATTTACAGCAGGTCTATATTTGGGTATCTTCACACATATCCTTGTGTCGAAAATAGGCACTATAATTGTTACCTTAGAGGAGTCTGAAGATTAGTTACTGCCATAAAATCATAGAATAGTTAGGGAAAGGACCTTAAGATCATCTAGTTCCAATCCCCCTGCCATGGGCAGGGACACCTCCCACTCAACCATGCCATCCAAGGCTATGTCCAACCCAGCCTTGAACACCGCCAGGGATGAAGCATTCACAACTTCCCTGGGCAGCCCATTCCAGTGCCTCACCACCCTTACAGTAAAGAATTTCTTCCCCATATCCAATCTAGACTTCCTGTTTAAATTTGAACCCATTACCCCTTGTCGTATCACTACAGTCCTCAATGAAGAGTCCTTCCTCAGCATCCCTATAGGTCCCCTTCAGATACTGGAAGGTTGCTATGAGGTCTCCATGCAGCATTCTCTTCTCCAGGCTGAACAGCCCCAACTTCCTCAGCCTGTCTTCATAAGGGAGGTGCTCCAGTCCCTTGATAATCCTCGTAGCCCTCCTCTGGACTTGTTCCAACAGTTCCATGTCCTTCCTATGTTGAGGACACCAGAACTGCTCACAATGCTCCAAGTGAGGTCTCATGAGAGCCGAGTAGAGGGGCAGGATGACCTCCCTTGACCTGCTGGTCACATTCCTTTTGATGCAGCCCAGCATACGGTTGGCTTTCTGGGCTGCAAGTGCACACTGCAGGCTCATGTTCATTTTTCCATTGACCAACACCTGCAAGTCCTCCACAGGGCTGCTCTGAATCTCTTCTCTGCCCAACCTGTAGCTGTGCCTGGGATTGCTCTGACCCAGGTGTAGGACCTTGCACTTGGCATGGTTAAACTTCATCAAGTTGGCATCAGTCCACCTCACAAGTTTGTCAAGGTCCCTCTGGATGGCATTCCTTCCCTCCAGTGTATTGACCAAACCACCCAGCTTGATGTCATTGGCAAACTTGCTCAGGGCACACTCAACCCCGCTGTCTGTCTGTAAAGAGCTTTAAAAATGACAAAATCTTTTTTTGTCTATCTTTACAATACAATAAGGAAGCCAGCCAATTAATCTGCTTTCTCAAAGTTAATACTTTAAAATTACTCGCTGTGTAAAAATCATTTATTTGGCATGATTTGGGGTAGGTATACCTTTTTTTACCCCCTTTTTTTTTTTCTTTATCATGTATGGTGTTTACTGAGAAACCCAGCTCCATTCTTGCAGTAGACACTGTATGCATGCAGTCTTCGAAACTGGCTCATTATATAATATCATTATTTACCCGTTTACTCACTATTTGAATGAAGCTGCACATATGTAGTAGTGAGGATAATTTAATATCCAGAATAATTAAACATGGGTTCTGTTCAGTTTTTCATTACTTTTGATCTCAGTTGATTAGGGAGGGTCTCTGTTTCTTCTTGATCCTTTATATTTGATGCATAAGCTGTCTAGTGAGATTTTTCCTTTATTACAAAGGTAATCAGAATAGAAGGTTATAAATATCCCTCTTGGCCTTTAAAGTCTGATGTTTTGAGTAAAATGCAGAGATTTCTTTTCAGAGCAAACCAAATACTAAGACAGTTCCTAGCTGAATTCATGTGGAGGAGCTCTGCATCATTTTTAGGTTTCAGACAAGAAAATTGGATATCAGATGCTCCAACTGTTATTTGTACAAGGACATAAAAGCTGTCAGTACATGGAGGAAGGTTAAGGTTGCTGAAGGATGGTGAAGGAATGAGGCACAGTAAAAGAAGAACAACACAAAAAATGTCTTAGTTCCTGAAAAATACATAAACCTGCCAGTGATTACATTGTTTCCTGTTGTCTCTTTGTATCTGTTTTCGCCATCTGTCCTTTCTTTTTCACTTCGAACAGCACAGTTTTCTACCAATGCAGCTGTATTGTGCTCAGTTATGTGGTAGGGCTGTAACCTTGATTCTCTTTAGCTGTGCCATACTTGAGGAGGGACCAGAACTTGAGTTAACTTGTCTGTTCTTTCTCACCTTTTTGCTCCAGTAGAAAGGCAAGTAATGGTACACAGGAGAAACAGAGGTAGAGACAAGAAGGGAGGAGCTGTGTCCCCATCATCCATGCTGGAATAGGTAATCTGTAAGAATAATGGGATTTCTGTGCTCCTTTTTCATTGTTTGCACTGCAGACATGGCACTACGGGAGATCATGATCCTAACATGTACCTGACTGTTTGTTAAACATTCCATATAACAGGTTGAATGTATTGAAAATGTCTCAAACTGTGATTAGACTTACCTCTTTCAAAGGAAGTGATTTTTCCCTTTGCAAGCATAAGAATTATATTATAAAAACCCTGAAGAGATCTAAAGCAACAAGTGGTAGCTAAAATTTTCAGGTTTTATTGATAAGTGAGATCTGCAGTCCTAAGTGCCAAGTCTTTTTCCAGTCCTTGTAAAGGTGAGAGTCCTAGGAATGAGATTGAGTACACACAGTGGTGACCAGAAGGATACCTACACCATTAGGAGCAGTTGTCTCTTGTTTCAGTGAGGTTTGATTTGGGTGTGGTTTATAGAAGATGCTTTTCACTTCATAGAAATTTGGTTTAAATAAAGTATCTTCAAGGCACAGCAACAGTCATCTAACGAAGTTAGACGTGGACATATATCAATGTCAAGACCAGAAGACATTACAAGTGTGAGGAGAGGCTAAGGATATGCAGGAAGGCAGCAGTTGTGAGAATGCTGTGAATGTTTACTAGTGAATATACTGGCACTGGGATACAGCCTTTCAGGGCCATGAAAAGTTAAATGAGAGGCTTTATGGATTGCTCTGCCAGACTGAAGCGTGGTGATGCAGTGGAAATTGGTTGCCAAAAAGCCTTTAGAACTGTCTTGTGTGCAGAATTTCCAACAAAATGAAACACTTAACTGTTCTGAATTCTAGTCCTGTACTTTCGCTATAGCTCTTGCATATGGAAGGCAGATGCAGGGATTCTGGGAATGAAGACCTTAGGCCCACTGTAGGAGAGGATCAGGTTCAAGATTGTCTTAAGAACCAGAATGTGCAGAAGTCCATGGAACCTTATGAAATCAATCCACTGGTCCTGAAGGAGCTGGCAAATGCTAAGACGCTGTCCGTCATATGTGAAAAATCATGGCAGTCAGGTGAAATTCCCAATGACTAGAAAAAGGGAAATATATCCCCCATTTTCAAGAAGGGGAAAATGGATGAGCCAGGGAATGACAGACCAGTCAGTCTCACCTCTGTGCCTGGCAGGATCTTGGAGCAGATTCTCCTGGAAGGCGTGCTAAAGCACCTGAAAAACAATGAGGTGATTGGTGACAAGCCAGGGGAAATCCTGGCTGGCTGATTCGGTGGCCTTCGATAATGGGGCTATGGAACTGATGGATGGGGTAAAGCAGCTGATGTTATCTACCTGGACTCATGCAAAGTGTTCAACACTGTCCTGCATGAGATCCTTGTCTCTAAATTGGAGAGACATCAATTCGATAGATGCACCACTTGGTGGATAAAGACCTGGCTGGATGGCTGCACTCAAAGGATTGTGCTCAATGGCGCAATGTCCAGCTGGAGACCAGTAACGAGTGGTGTCCCTCAGGGATCAATGTTGGGACCGATCTTGTTCAACATTTTTGTCAGTGACATGGACAGTGGGATTGAGTGCACCCTCAGCAAGTTTGCCAATGACACCAAGCTGTGTGGTTCAACGGATAAGCTGGAGAGAAGGAATGCCATCCAGAGGGATCTTGACATGCTTGTGAGGTGGCCAGTGCCAACGTTATGGAGGTCAACCAAGCCACGTGCAAGGTCCTACACCTGTGTTGGGGCAATCTTAAGCACAGCCACAGGTTGGGCAGAGAAGTGATTCAGAGCAGTCAGCTGGAGAAGTACTTGGGGGTACTGGTTGATGAGAAACTTCACATGATCCAGCGTCAGTGTCTGCTTGCAGCCCAGAAAGCCAAGTGTATCCTGGACTGTATCAAAAGGAGTGTGACCAACAGGTTGAAGGAGGTGATCCTGCCCTTCTACTCCACTCTCATGAGACCTCACTTGGAATATTGTGTGCAGTTTTTGTGTCCTCAGCATAGGAAGGACATAGAGCTGTTGGAGCAAGTACAGAGGAAGCCACGAGAATGGTCTGGGGACTGGAGCACCTCTTGTATGAAGACAGGGTGAGAGAGTTGGGGCTGTTCAGCCTGGAGAAGAGAAGGCTGCGTGGAGACCTCATAGCAACCTTCTAGTGTCTGAAAGTGGCTTACAGGGATGCTGGGGAGGGGCTCTTCATTGGGGATTGTAGTGATAGAAAAGGGGTAATGGGTTCAGGTTAGATATAAGGAATTTTTTTACTGTGAGGGTGGTGAGGAACTGGAATGTGTTGCCCAAGCATGCTGTGAATGTTCCGTCCATGGCAGTTTTCAAAGCCAGGTTGAGCCTTGGGTGACATGACTTAGCGTGAGGCCTCCCTGCACATGCCAGAGGATTGGAGCTAGATGACCCTTTCCAACCCTAACTATTCTGGTGATTCTATGAGTCTGCTCAGTGCAAGGCCCTGGCAACAGCAGTAGTAATGAATCTTGTGAGAAGGAAAACGTCCTGCAGCTAGGAAATGCACAGTTTTCTAGGCATGCAGCTTGTGGTTTATGGCAGGAAATTCCTACTGGACAGCGTGTCCTGGTTTCAGCGCTAGCAGTCGTTCTCTCCTTCTTAGTAGCTGGTGTAGTGTTGTGGTTTTGACTTTCAGCCTGGGAACAGCTCTGATAACACAGATGTTTATAGCTCCTGCTTAGTATTGTTTAATCTGATCAACGACTTTCTGAGCCTCATGCTCTGCCAGGGAGGCGGGGAAGCTGTGAGGAAACAGAGGCAGGACATCTGACCCAAACTGACCTAAGAGTTATTCCATACCACAGCACCTCATGGCCACTATATAAACTGGGGGCAGTTACCCTGAAGGGTTATATCACTGCTTGGTCAGGCTGGGTATTGGTCTGCGGGTGGTGAGCAGTTGTATCCTCTCCCCTTGTTTCCCTTATCATTATTATTATTGGTGGTAGCAGCAGTGGTTTGTGTTATACCTTATTTTCTGGACTGTACTCATCTCAGCTGCACTAGCTACTAAGAAGGAGAAAAATGACTGCTACTGCTGAAACGAGGACACAGTGTCAAATGCATTTTGGGGTGATGGTAACTCATGCTTTGTTTATTATTAGCGAATAATTTAGTTGTGTTTACTGTGTTGTATCAGTTCCTGTAGGCTTTACTTCGTGAAATTTCATTTTGTGTGACAGGATTTTTCCTTGTTCATAAACTACTGCTGAAGTACAAATTGTCTGCACTGAAAATACAGCAGAGCCTGTATTTGCCTCATTCTCTCATCCATGAAAACAATGCTATAACCATTGTAATTTGGCATAATTTTGATGCAAGCCAACAGAGTTGCAGGAGAATTAAGGTCTGCAGTGACCTTTGTGTATTCCTCAATTGCTGTTTTACATGCAAGATGGGTGTAGTGTTTTTTTATTGGTATAGTAAGAGCTTATAAAACAGGACATATTTTCACATATTCTTTCTAACTCCAAAATGGTTGATTGCATATTTAATTATGTAACCTCAGAATGCTGTTGCTCTTGGCCCAGACAATATTTGCAGAATGGCTCAGGAAGGTGATTCACTGTCAGATGCCAGAATAGATTTTATGCAGCAGGTTGCATCTTGATTAATCCAATATTGGTTACAAAGAGAAGATACCAAGCCATCTCATCTCTGCAATGCAATATAGGGTGTGTGTGTATATAAATAAATATGTATAAATATATAACAAATGCAAAATATATTTGCCCAGTCTTAAAACAAACCCAGAGCAAATACTGCAGCCCATCTCTGGTTCTCTTCAATGTGGGAGATGGGGACCATAGAATAGTTAGGGTTGGAAAGGACCTTAAGATCATCTAGTTCCAGCCCCCCTGCCATGGACAGGGACACCTCACACTAAAGCATGTCATCCAAGGCTACGTCCAGCCCGACCTTGAACACTGCCAGAGATGGAGCATTCACAATCTCCCTGGACAATCCATTCCAGTGCCTCAACACCCTTACAGTAAAGAACTTCCTCCTTATATCCAATCTAAACTTCCCCTGTTTAAGTTTGAACCTGTTACCCCTTGTCCTACCACTACAGTCCCTATTGAGGAGTCCCTCTAAAACAGTATCTTCTTATGTGTTCTTGATGAAGTGGCTTGGTAAGTTAAAGCCCTATTCTCAAATAAGTCTAGAAGATTTTCTCTGTAGTACTGTTCAACATCAAATTCCTATGTACCGCAGGTAGTAAAATTACATTCATAACATGATAAAAAGAACCCCTTAATCCCTATGTGCCGCCACAGAGAAGCACAAAATCTGAATTGCTGTGGTGTCTCTCCACCAGTTTATTTTTTTTAAGTATCAAAATCAAAACCAACACATGGAAGAAAAAACCCAGACAATTAGTAAGAGCCAGGAGTTCATGAAAATGCCAATGTATCTTGTTTATAATGAAATGTGAAGCTTTTGAAGGATTTAAAAGACTCACATAACAAGTGAAGTTTTAATTAGCTTCTGTAAGACTATGAGAAAGGGGTTATTTGAGTGTACCAAAGGATAAACTAGTCTAGTATCTTGTCTCACACTGAGGACATGCTGGGGAAGGCATTTGCTGAGGTACATATTTTACTTTTCCTTCCCCTTTCCTTTTAGACAACATTAAGATTCCAGTTATTTTCAGCTTTGAGACTGTTTGAATTCTGAGTATGTGAATTCCATGTGTTAAGTAGCCCATGACTTCTGTATAGTGAACTCCAAAGTCTCCCCACAGATTTTTTAGATTTTTTTTTTTAATTGGAAGAGAAATAGAGCATTGGATTCCCATCGACCCATTTCATATCTTGTGTGATTTTGTAGGCCCGTGTTGTATGCTGAAAGTTGTCTCTTTGTACTGAAGAGTCTCAGCTTAAGTTTTTACTTATATAGGTATCTGATTTGGACATAGGGAAGTCTTTCCTTACCACTTTTATCTTTTTCTGAATCTGATCTGTTTCATGTTGACCTTTCTGTGATGAGAGGTCCAAAACTACTCACAGTATTCAAGATGTGTTGTAGTGTAACAGCCTTATCTACTTTGTTTCTTTCCCAGTTGTCTCTGTGAGAGCTGTGGTTTGCTTTTTTTGGCAGCTACTGAGCGTTGTCTTATGTTTTCATGGAACTTACTCCAGGGTTTTATTCCTGAGTGGTACTACCAGTCACTGAGCTTATCTTCTCACATGTGAAGCCTCAAGTGTTTTTCGTCATGTATGTCACTTTACATTTGCAGTCACTGAATTTCAAGTGCCATTTTACTGTCCAGTAAGTCAGGCTTGTTGATAAGAGGTTCTTGTCATTACTATCTTGAATAATTAACAAATTTTGTCATTCTTTGTAGTGCCTATCTCAGTCCTCTACGCTGTTTACTTTGATGATCCTGTTCCATCATAAGAATTGAGAGATGGCCCAATATTCCAGCTCTGTTTCCTAGCTTGTGATCAGTCTTTTATTTTGTTTATCCAGAGAGGGACATTTCTTTTGTAAACTGAAAACCGTTTCATCTTAATCCAAAAATTTGTTGACCCCTTCAGAGAATGCCACTGAGTTCAGGCGAGATGGCATCCTTTTACAAAAGCCATTCTGTCTCTTCCTAAGTACATCATATTAATTCTAATGTCCGCTCACTGTGTTCTCATTATTGCTTCTATTAATTGGTCTGATACAAACATGAAGCATATTGGCTTTGTAGGTCTCTCTGGAAACTTTCAAAAGCACTGTCATGGTTTTCACCCTCCTGTCATTATTCCATCCTCATGTTAATTTATCAACAATTGGGCTATGAATTCCCTGCCAGTGTTAGTTGTACAGCAAGTATCTGAAGGTGGCAAAAACTCACCCTGGCATTAATCTTCTTTTGACTTAAGGCTTAATACTCTCCTTCGCGCTGATATGCTGCTGATCTGGGGATGTGGTGGGATTTTTTTTTTCTCCTTCAAATATTTTGCTCATCTCCATACACTCATCCTCTTGCATTTTTTCCCCTGTTAGAGATTCTGCCTTCTTCCAAGCATATTCCCCTCTTTTCCTTCCCTTTCCCCAGGGTGTAAGAAATACAGTACAAATAATGATTTGTATTTCAGCAGCTGGGAAAAATACTGTCAGTAGAACACATCTTCATGTGTTAACTTAATGTGAAAACTTAATGATTTAACATGCCCTTGAATAATACAAGCTGCTTTGATTTAGACTGCAGCTTGCTGCTTTTCCTTAAGGGATTATTGAGAAGTTTTCAGTTGCTGCAGTGATTGTCCTCTGCTGCCCAATAATTTCCTAGTGTTTGAGATTGCATAGAGCTTTCCAGCTTTAGAATGAAAATGTCTTCAGAAGTCAAGAATGAGAAATACTTTCAGCTTGTCATTTTAAATTCTCTTCCACATTTTTTAGCCTCAAAGGTTTTTTAACATGCTCTTACAAGCATCAGGTAGAGAATGCAAGCCTTAAAGGTACAGCAGATGATTAAGCTTCCTCATGCCTTGCACTGAAGACAGACTTTTGTGAAGGCTTTTCATTTTTGGCAGCAATCTTAGTACAGACTAACTTTTTACAGTTGTTTTGCATTTATAGTCTCAATTCTTATCAGTATTGATGACTGGAATTTTCTTTTCAAATTACGGTCTAAGTCCTGGCTTGAATAATTAAACCAAGACTGTGCAGTAAGTTACTAAAAGATCAGGAAATAACATCTACAAGGTCATGACACATTTAAGCTTTAAAAATTGTGTTTTTATAGGATATTATGAAGATAATTAAGTTTGCTCTTTTTAGTAAGATAAGTTTAGGGAAAAGTGGTTCATAAGAAAGTAGCTATTACTACACTATAGTAATTTACCAGCCCACAGTACAATAAAATGTGCTAGTCTCCTTGGAGTCCTTTGAAACATAATTTAAATGGTTATATGCTGCGCTTATGGAAGGATAAGATAACAAAGCCACTGTTGACACATGCATCATTTCTCCAGTATTGGTTCTTCTATTTGGACATTCAAAGCTGACCAAATCTGTGAGGAGCTGAAGGCAGGAACCTGCAGTAGAAGTTGTCAAGCAGGATTAATATCTAGGGTGGCAGCTTTTATGCTTGTGACAGGCAGGAGCACCACTGTGGGAAGATGGGTGTTCATTCTTGGTCCTTCAGTAACTGAACTGTTGCAAGCATCACCCCTAATTTACAAATGGAAAAAACATGTCAGGTTACTAGAGCTACTGGGGAATGAAAAGGAGTAATGGAGTGTTGGGGAATGGTTGTTAGAAAATGGACACAATGAGGCCATAGGCCAGTGGATAGAAGAGACCTGGCAATGGAGGAAGCAGATGTAGTAATATGTTATCAGGGCATAGCGGATCAAAGATAGGATATGAGATGTTCTTTTTAGATTCCATGTGAGGTAGAGGGAAGAGAATGAGCTGTGGGACCATGCCAGTGTGTTGGACGGTGTGATGTCTCTGTCAGTGCTGCTCTTACTTCATAAACAGCATATGTCCTTGCTAGTCATGAAAAGAATGGCATTCTGCTGCTGGGAAATTTTGTCTCTCTGTATTGGTGGAAGGTCTACCTCAGTATGCCTTAAAAGCAGTGTTTCTGTTACAGGGCATATATCAGTTTTGCTTTCTTTTTTTTTTTCTCTTTGAAAGCATGGCAGCTTCAGAGCTTTTGATGTCTTATTTTGAATACAGTCAGTATTAGGGCAGTTTTACAAGGACAAAGTTACAGTGCCAGCTGCTGTCAATGGTTAGCCCAGCATAATCAGTGTACTTTGACACAGAACTTCTTTCACTCAGGGTCTTCATGCTGTTCCAGTTTTGTTTCTGAGGCAGAGATGCCTGTCAGCTCGTTCCTTAGTCTTTCCCTTTCACCCTAGGAAGAAACTCTGATTAGAAGTAGGTGCAAGTTAGAGAAGTGATACACAACAACATTCTTCATGCATCTTCACCCTATTGTTTTTTCCTTGACTGTCAGTCTACATAGCTCCTTCACGCCTGTGCAAGGTAAATGAAAATTTCGCTTTTATTCACAAACTTTACTTGAAGGACTCCCTGCCAAAGATGTTCTTATTAAAATTAAGACTTACCATTTTGCTTACCAATACCATTACATACCTGAATACTTGTCGTGGTTTAAGCCATAAATCAGCCACGCAGTTTGTTCACTCACTTCCCCCTTTTTCTTCCCTCTGCTCCT
>JAOEHY010041909.1:0-47520 GCA_025447955.1 Psilopsiagon aurifrons
GGTTTTTTTTTTTTTTTTTCACTCTCCCTCTCTTCCCCCCTCCCCCCTCCCGCTTTTTTCACCAGGAAAAGGTAATTTTCGCCCTCATATGTGCTTTTGCTAGGATTAGTAAATACTCCCCTTCATCACAGAGGCAAAATGACAGTTTATGGTAAGAGTCTTCTGTCAACTATTAGAGAAGGGAGGGGAGCTCTTGTAATTTAACTTCAGTTTAGAGGCACTTGAAGAGAGTGTGATCCATCTTTGGTAACTCTGAAGAACTCGGTCACAGTGAAGACTCAAACAAAAATGGGGTTTTATCTCTGTGACACCTTAACCTATTGCAACCAAAGTGAGAGGAGCTGTTTGGAGTACTTGAATGAAATTCATCAAATTCCTGTCAGTGCTGGTCTTAACTTTTTTTTTCCCCTGCCTGTTCATTTCTAACTTTTGTCCAAAAGATCCACACAAGGTGACTTAAAGGACTTCTCCCCTACCTGCTCCCCCCCCTTTGGAAAATGTTTTGCATAATATTGTAGCATTCTGTCCTATGGTGATGGTCTGGGTTGATTGTTAATGTTATCTCCTCATCATCATAAACCTCTGTGTTACCAAAAGGCAGGTTTACAGAGCAAATGAAGAGGTTAACTTCAGAATACTTCTTATTTATATGTGATATTATAAATACTTGCTGTCTGTTATAAAACATGCCTTTCAATGTGGGTGTGGATAGCTACTGTTAGCTGGTGTGTTCTTCAGTGGTTTGAATACTCAAGCGCAACTGTAGTGAACTATTACTTCCTTTTTAATAGCAGAATCTGTCCTCATACATTCATACTGAAACTACAGTGCAAGCACTGGTTGGCTTGCAGAAAGCCTGAGAGTCACAGGGAATTGCTGAAATTTAACCTTCCCATAAACCAGCCACATCTCAGAATTTCATAACCTCGTTATAGATAATGCGTCACCAGAGGAGAATACTTGCTTTGAAGCTTTATTAACAGTGGCAACAATAATAAATAATGATAGTTTGTGAAATGCTGTTTTAATTACTAGTCAACATGAGTCACTAGAGCCCATATCAGTTTTTAAGTGTAGGCTTGTTTTTTTTTCTTTGATCTTGAATTCTGCATCTTAATGTACAGTTGTACTTATAATGTAGTGTTATATTATTTAATGTGCAGGTGAAGACAGGAGATATATTTTGTATATGCTTCAGCTATACTAAAAAGTAGTTAGCTTTAATCAACTTTATACTGTGGCACTTACTTGGGTTATTTTGCTGTTAACACAAATGGATACTAGTTTTCACTGTGGAAAGTCAGCTCTATTAGTGTACTGTGTATGCTGAGAATCTGGTCACAGTTTGTTTAGATGAAGACTGACACAGATGGAGTCAGCTTACAGAGTTACTTGCTGTGTAATAAATTGGTGGCATAATTATAATACTCCTTCAATTTTGAGATAGTGCAGAAAGAAGAAAATATAGGAAGAAAATCAAGACTAAAATTGCAATGACTGAGGTTTCAAAACTTCACTGATCTGTATTTGCACAATGTTTTATACAAAATTTAAGAGAACACCAAATGAAATTCTGAAGCAAACTGATGGTGATCACAGGTATGAATTCACACAATGACAGGCATTTTAAACACTTCAGTTATGTTGCTTGACTTCACCGAACCAAACTTGGTTTTGTGCAAAGAAAATGTGATATGTTTCATGTAAAAATAGCAGTAGGATTTGCATCAAAGAACACAGTACTGTAATTTGAACAAGATCATTAAGTGAGTAAACTCATTATGCAGTTGTTCATGTAACTACCAGTGTAAGTATTTTTGTACTAAATGGTTTTGCCCATCTTATTTTTTGGAGTTTCAGTTGAAATAGTAATTAGCTCACCTACATTTCATTTACACTACTTAAATGTTGGCAATGAAAGTGAAATAAGCCGATGGTTACTTTTCTCTTCTGCTCCACAGTGCTGTAAAATAAGATAGTTCCTTTTTCCCTTAGGCTGCATCTGTGTCTTCTGGAGGAATGGGAACAAGTGTATAGTGAAAGTCAGCATTTTAGATTTATGCATTTAAATCTAGCCCTTTTTACTGGGTTAAATTTTGTAAATTTAGCTACTTGTGTCAAAAGCATCTAAATAATCTTGCTTAAGAAAATCCTTCTAGGGTATGGTCTAATTCTCATATAGTATAAACATTTTATATAGATAAATTTTACATGGTCTGCAAATTGTTTGCCTGAAAATCATGGTTAGAAGCACTTTGCTTAGTGCTTTTGTAATTGAAGCTCAAAGCTGACTTAGTGTCTTGTTTTATTCACTTTAGACACTTCAACCTTCGAATGAAGAGAGATACATCTCTTTTTAGTGATGACTTTAAAGTACAAATATCAAACCAACTAATTGATTATGATACCTCCCATATTTACACTGGACATATTTATGGTAAGTGCAACACTTTAAAATGGGATAAAGTGCAGTCATTTTAAATAGGAAGGCTTTTAATTGTACATGCAGAAAAATAATATATGATTGGGGTTACCTGTATTATTAAACTTTAATAATGCGTCTAAAGGAATTTAAACTCCAGCTGCTTTTATTTTTATATGTCACACTTAACAAATGAGTACTAATAATTTTCGTATCCATAGAACTTGAACTTCAGCTGTGTTTGTGAGCATAATCTTTGTAGAACTCTGATGCATTATAAAAAAAGGACATCTGCACTTAAAAAATTAGGTACTGTTCTTAGTTTAAAGGAGCTTAAGGACTATGGAGCTGCCATCATTAAGGGTAATATACCTAATTTCAGTAAATGCAAAAGATAAAATTTATTAGGAAGGAGAATTAATGAATTAAAAGCAGATGAAAAGAGAATGATTAAGACTTTGTCCCTCTTCATACAGTCTGGTTCTGAAAGGACTCTAACAGCTTCCTGAAGATCTGTTAGTAATGTTAGTGAAGTCTTGAAATGTTTGTTGGGTTTTTTTTTTAAACTGGGAAAAAAGTGTACGAGGCTTAGCACTTAAAATGAATCAATGTAGACTAATTTACCAGCTGACTTAAGTAGGTCAGAGGGCTAAGTTTGAGAGTGTTATGCTTGAAGAGAAAAATGAATGCCTTGAATATAGGGATCTTTTTTCTTTGAGAGCTTGCATTCTGATTCATTATTATTTTTATAATTGTATGAATATATGTAGAAGAACAGGACTTGCACGTATGTGTTCTATATGTGACAGCTTTAAAATACGGAGTTGAATTCTTCATTATATGCTTCTTAAACATGTCACTTATGCACCTGATTAGGAAGCTGTTGAACTTGATAACTATGGTTTTGGGGTAACTGTATGTCTTGCTATTGAACAGTCTTAGTGTTTAAAATTCAGACACAAACTTCTACAAGTCTTACTGCTGTTGCTTTGAATCTTACTGCTACGTAATTCATATAGTTTTTAGCAGTTGTGAGCTGGGGCACAATCGGTGTAATGATGCAAGTATCATTCTTAGCATTGACTGCTTAACACGTTTAGTAGTGCGTATGCTTGAAGTTTGCACAGGACTGAAAGCTTAAAAGCAGGTATAAAAAAAGGTATAAGAAGATATAAAGGGTATGCTTTTATATAGAAAGATATAAAATCTCTCAATGTACTTTTTTTCTTCAACAGGTGAGCAGGGAAGTTTTAGCCATGGGTCTGTTATTGATGGAAAGTTTGAAGGGTTCATCCAAACGCACAGTGGGACCTTTTATATTGAGCCAGCAGAGAGATATATTAAGGACAAAACTCTACCCTTCCACTCTGTCATTTATCATGAAGATGATATCAGTGAGTACATCCATTTTTGCTATAGATAAAATATTTTTTTTATTGAATGTCAAAATGTGTAAGCCATTTGTAAGCATCAAATGAAACTTTGAATGCGTGTGGCACTGAATCATGCTGTCCTGACATGATTCATATACAGTTATGGTCTGAAAGAGATCTATGGCAAACCAAACCAATGTGAGCCTTCCTTATTCTGCCATTTTAAGAATTCTTTAAGAGTATAAGCAGTGCATTTTTTATACTCAATGGATGCATGTTTCTTTTGAAAAATGCATTCTTAAATGCTCTGTACTCTGTGTTTTTTCCCTGGGAAGTGGAAAATAAAGGATAATTAGTGTTCAAGTGACTACATCTTTACTTACATCTAATGAAGGTGGTACTTGTGGGAAACAAAAGCTTCCTCTGTGTACATAGTCATAAATCCCTTCAGATACCTCTTTAGAAGATATATTGGCACCCAGTATGTCCCGTTTTACACAGTAGATGGTGGAAGTGTACAGAGAAAACTGTTTGAATTCGAGAGTATAGCCCCAGAAGTCAAGCCTTTGCTGAAATGCCCAGCAGGATAAGAAAGTACCATGGAATACTTCTGCATCTTCAGAACTGATGCATTAGGGTTCTCCTGCACTCCACTTGCGTTTTTATGTATGATCAGTCTTCAGCTGTAGTATAAGTAATTTTTATTGGGTGCTTAAGTAACTTAATGCTGAATCCGAAATATACGGCAATAAAGCTGTGATTCCAGCTTTAAAATCTTCAAAGTAGATGTTGGCAGAGAGTCATTCTAAGATTACATTTTGATTATTGAAGCTAGCAAGTTGTGTGTTGCAAGCTCACTTCATGTAAGACTTCAGTCTTGCTTAAAAATCAATTTAAACTATAACTTCATTTAAAAACTCATCCTGTTAGGCCATTGTGCAAAGTGTAGAAGACTTGAGTTTGAAATCCCATTTGGAATTGGATGAGCAGTCTTGGATTAGGTCTTTAAAATTACTTGAACTACTCTTGTGATCATTTTCAAAGTATGTCATAATGAAACTGTTGTGAAATGTTAAAAATAAGATAGATGAGAAAAATCCCTGCTTGTGACTTGGCTGTGTATATTACAATTTTCTCTGTACTGTAAGCCGGTGAAAAACAGGGTTGTTGCATATTACTCTCTGGTTACTCCTCTTGTGTGAATACAGTGAAGAGAAATGATCTTTCTCTGCTAAAAAGTCAGCAAATATTGTTTACTTTTTTTCTAATTGAACAAAGCTTCTGGAATACAGCTGTATTTTGCATTCAGTGGCAATATGTATGCTGTCTTCAAGTATGTCAAAATTGCTGTAAGCTAGCAGATATGTTTGTCCTTCCTGTTACACCATTGTGTAAATATGATTACTAACCCAAAATCAAATAGAATTTGCAGAATTTCAAAGGGCTTCTGAATGAGCACAGTTCCTGAATTTTATGTACATTGTGAGCTACACTTGTTTCTGACTAAATGTATATCTTCCTGTGCATACAAGACCCATATTTGAGAATAAAGTAACTTAATAGGGTAGTGTTTCATGTAGTGCCTTTGATTCTCAAAGAGAAGTTGCAGCATGCATTTAATTTTCAGCTCTACAGAGCATTGCAGATGGAAGTCAGAGAAGGCAGTTTGCTTGCTAGCTGCTAGTGGAGTATTACATGGCTTGGTGTAACAGGAGAGTAGTGTGGAAAAGTAATAACAAAACCCAGAGAAGCCTGAAATGAAACTGTAAGATGCGTCTCTTACAACATATATTTCTTATATTTCTGTGAATAATTTGAACATACTTCTGAATTCTTTGGTATGTCTTGTAGGTCTCACCAAACCATTCAATTCACTGCTTGATAGTGGAATACTAGACTACCACTTGCATAGCAGTTTCTGTGAATAAGTCACTGTCTGCTTTACAAAGGGTTTTATTAACCCTGTTGTGAAAAGAGAGGGGAGAAGGGAAGTAAAGGGACATGAGGCAGTAAAGTGATTTGCCCAGTTTCCAAAGGCTAAGACTAGCAAGAAGGTTGTCTTGTGTCACCCATGCTGTGTGGGTGACTGAAAATATTCTGACAGAAATTGAACTGTACCTTAAAGAAACAGAATTTGATTTTATGAAAGTTTTGTTAATGTTAGTATTGTTTTGTAGAAGTGATCTCTGTGGAGGAAGAAATGGGTCGTTTGAGAGATGGAAGAAACTAGTGATGAAATTGGTTCATATTAATGTGTTATTAAAGTGAATGGGAGCAGGATATGAATTTTTTAATTGCTTAGGTGATGCTATGTTGGCTTACACTGGTTTTCCTCTTGAATCTAGTGCATCAAAATTATCAGTTAGAAATAAATCAGGTTATCAGAGGGGATTCTCTAAACCTATTCTGGAGAGTCACATGGAAGCAACGGTACAGTACAGCTTCAAGATTGCCAAGTGAGCGACCATTGCCGCTTGCTCAGCTTGGCTGGAAACAGCCCATCCCGGAGCTATGTCTGAGTGACACTGTTTGGAAATGTGCCACTCCCAGCGGATGCTGTCCATATGCAGTCTAATGTGCGTGCATACTGACTGTATAGTTTAGGATACCAATAAAAAAAATTATAGAGGCCTCTAGGATTTCTGTGGTCTGAAATATCTGGAGTATATAACTGCTCCTGTCACTTTCTGAATGGTGCTGTGAGGCTGATTTTTTTTCCTTTCACGAGTTATTTTTGCATTGAACTGCAGCTCCAAAAAACCCCAACGATAACTAAACAACCCCTAAGTTTTACAGTAGCTTTAAAAATAAAACTAAAGCATGCAAATCTGTTGTTGCTGCTCTAAAGCTAACTTTTGTGAAACAGTCAAATCACTGGTGGCTTACACAGAACAAAAATGCTAACGTTTCTAACTCAGGAGAGCCTGGGGGAAGAAGTCATCTTTGCTTTAATTTGGGATATGTTTTGGTCACCCATGTTTCAGCCTTTTGAAACAATATGCTTTTTAGTGCTTTTCAGAAATCACAATGCAACATATGATTAGCATCTCAATGAGTTCTTATTCAGTAGTTAAACAAAAGGAGTTTTTTTGTAAGTGGGGATTATATTGTCAACTTTATAAGGCAGCTTTTGTCTGTTACAGTGGATGTGGTGACCAGTGGAAGGCAGCCTTCTATTCATGACTTGAAACACAAGTTGAATGATTTTTGGTTTCTAAGTCACTCTTGGTCAAACTGTTTTATAATTTAGTGCTAGAAAGATACAAATTGCTATTTTCATTAAAGTATTTTGGAAACTTTTAAGGATTAGGCTTTCACTGGAACTGTATTTACTTTATTTAAATCATATATGCTTCAAATGTGCCCCTGAGTTCAGACTGTAAAATACAAAGTCTGTATTTCCTCAGATCAGCAGTGGACAGGAATATCCTGTTCAGACCTTCAGGAAAATGAACATGGTCTCTTAATTGCTTTTACTATCTTGAAGGAGCTGTACAGCCGAGAACAGGAGGTCAAGTGTCATGTAATTTTGGAAAGCCCTAACTCCTGAATGAACTGACCATTGCAAACTATGTGTTAGTGAGAATTTGGCTGCTTTTTTTTACCATATCATGGTTGTCAGTTTAATACCGAAGGTCACTTGGCGGTTGTCATGGGAGCATGGTGTGGCAGACTGGTTAGAATGCAATCGGTAATAAGGTGGGGGTTTTGTGTCTGCTTAAGTTAGATTTTGTTCTGACGGTATTCTTCTGCTAGAACTGGGCCCATCTCTATGGTGGCTGAAGTACTGGATTTTCAGCATTTTTAATAGAAGTTTGTTATACCCTTGCCCCAATCCAGTATCCAATAAGTAGGTGACCTAAATGCTTAACAGATCACACTGTTTACTGACAAGTAGAAGAAAAAAATTCATGTGACCAGGAGTTGTTGTGGGTAGGTGCCTTTCTTAAAAAGCATCTGTAGTTGTATATATAATTATTAATGATCTGCCATCTAGTTAGATAAAGATGGCATTGTCAAAGTCTGGAATGTCAGGATTGAGGTGGGAGGGGTTAGGTTTGTTATTGTTACATTGTTCACAGTTTTAACATTTTGTCAGGATGTTCAGTAATTGAACTTGGAAAATGGGAAACGGAACAATATAGGAAAAGAAAAAGCATTTGTTTTGCTTGAGGATTTTTCTCTAGTTAGAGCGTTGACCCTGTCACTGAAGTCTTCTTTTAGAAATCTGATGGAAAGTAGGCTTCCAGTTTTTTCTCAACTCTGCATTCACTGTAAGCGATCATTCGATGGTAAAGGCATATGTGTTCTCTGGATCAATTCACAGGGTTGCGGTAGGGATAGACTGAGAAGCTGTTGATCCCCACAAGCTGGCAGAAGGCTGTGCCTCTCAAAAATATTTAAAAGCATCACAAGAACATGGACCAGATTTCTGTGATGTGGGTCAAAATTGGCCAAGCCATCTGACACCATGTAGTTCCTGATTAGCTCCAGATATTTAAAACTGGAAGTGCAGAAGGGGATGATGGAAATAGGAAGTCTCAAAACATGAGGAGGGAACAGTGACTTCATGGTTTGAGGTAATGCAGCATTTATCAAAAGAAAGCTTTGTATGCAACTTTATAGGCTATACATGGTTCCAAAGTGAACTATCCTATATTACCTGCCTCTTGTGGTCAGCAGAGTGTATTAAAATCTGTCCCCGGGGAATTTGTCTTATCCAGCGTGTGTTAAACCTTGGCAATTGCTGCTGCAGGCTGTTTCATGTTCTTTTTACTTCTAACTGGCTTAACATGCTTCTTACTAGATTATTACTTTTAAAGTGAGAAATATGTGTTTGAATTGCAGGAAGTCAGTATTTAAAATGTATTAAGGGATTTCCTAACCTCTGGGGAAACAAAATACGGAGGAAAGACTGCTTATTTTGTGTAACGCACTGAGACCGTTTATTTCTAGTACTGCTCTGGCAGTTGTTGTCATGCTGCATTATGACATGAATAGAAGTGGTGATAGCAGAAAATGGTATTTTTTGTTGGTGTAAAATATGCTGTGCAGCCATTTTTCCAGTTAATTTCTGTGGACTGCTGCAGTTACCACCTGCAGGAGTTGCTTCAAAGTCACAATGTTTCATGTAGATGAAGGGTGCTTATGATGAGGCATTGTCCATTACTCTCACCCTTGTCTAATGTGCTTTTGTTGCAGAGATAAGTGGTTGGTGGTGTGACACTGGTAGTGGGTAATGAGGATTTTAGCTAAGTTAAATGCAGTAGATTTTTTCTTTTAATACTATGATGGGAAAAAAAAATGGTGGAGATGAAGGGAAGGGTCATATCTGTAAAGCTTTGCTCTTCACTCCCATCTAGCGATAGTAAACAGGATCCCAAAAAGTACGGACTTCAACAGTGAGTGGTACTTTCTGTTTAATGTTGGCTATAGCAAAGCCAGTGTTCCGCTGTATTGCTAACCAAATCAGGTGAGGTACCTTCCAGTAAGAGGACTTGTTTTCCTCTTTTTCTCTATTCTTCTGGTACCATGCTATGGCTAACCATACTGTCAGATGAAATTGTACCTTGCGTGCATACTCTTAAGGGTGCATCTACTGTGTTGCAGCTGCTAACAGGCTTTGTCTCCACAGAACCAGACTAGAGCAAGCCCATTAAAATGCATATAATGTGGACATCAGGTCCTTGGTGCCATGTCTTAGGCTTTATGAATCTACTCTTGTCTGTATGTTCTATTTACTCTGTGACTCTGGATGCTCACACTTTCTTAAAAACAAAAGGGGGGGGGGGTTGTTTGACAAACCACAACAACAAAAAACAACTGAAAACCAACCCACCAAGAACTCCCCCAAAACAACAAGTCTTGGTATAGTTTACACATTTCTGACAAAACCTGAACCCCCTTGACATGATGGTAAAACTGTGGTTTGCCCTACAGAAACTAATTCCTTAAGTATTTGCATATGTGGCTCCCATAATCTGTACTTCATTACCTCTACTGGGAGACTAACTTATAGTGGGATCCAGTCTGCAGAGAAGCTGAAGGGACAAAACCTCTTACCTTCAGTACTTCTTATCTCCAGAGGAAGCTTCTGCAAGTATGGGTTGCTTATAAATCTCCAGTAGGTTCTAACAGTCAAAACCTAACCATATGTGTCTAAACCACATTGTATAGGTAATGAGAGGTGCATTGACAAGCACTGAAAGAATGATGGTAAGCAGCCAATTGTATGATTTTCTTACTGGACCAGTTTGAATCTCCAGCATGGAGTCTTGTTTTACTTTAAGTTCTAAATACACCTGTAAATTTTGTAATCTCTAGTTCTGTAAGGTTTAAAATTATACTCATGCATACACACATACACATGAATATATACATACACACACTGATCTCTTATCCTTAATTGTACTGTTTGCTTTCCAGAACGGAAATTGTACATTTTATCTTGTCAGTCACGTTGCTAGCAAACTTGTGATACCAGAATTGTAGAATTGAGTTTGAGACCAAGGATCATCAGAGTTTCTGTTCGTGTGGATTGGTTGTTAAGTTGCATAGTATATATTTTCAAAAATTCCGTGGAAGATGAGTAAAGCAAGAGTATCCTCTAGGAATGTTAGCAGGGTTTCTTTGCCACGTAGAATAAAGAGAACCTTTCTCTTATCTCAGCAGTCTGAAACATAATTAAGCTGTACTAATTCTCTATTGTGAGTTCACTTTTTTAGGGCTGCTGTTAGCTCAAGTTCATTAGTACAGATGTATAAATAATAGCTCTTATTCTTATGCTAGATGTTGCTGCTCGTATTTTCTTTCGCTGTCTATAAGAAAACAATGTTAAGAAGCAATAGTCAGTTCTGTTTGTAAAACTAAGAATGCATCTTGGTAGAATGAAAGAAACAGCAGCATAAAGTTTGAATATTAGAATGTTTCCTTCAAACCACATGAGCAATATTGGGTACAAACTGAATTAGAGTGACACAGACATGTTTTACTTGTACTTGGAATTTGAAAATTCAACCTGGCTTTCCTCTTTTTAGAATATCCACATAAATATGGACCCCAAGGAGGCTGTGCAGATCATTCAGTATTTGAAAGAATGCAGAAGTACCAGATGACTGGTATAGAAGAGCCAATAACAGAGGTACAGCATAGGCTAATGGATTATGTTGGTTAGAAATTAGTGTAATAACTTTCTATTTCTTGTATGTTGTCTCTTCTACTTTTGGTCAGTCATCATCCCCCAGCATTGTGAGGTACTTCAGTTATTGCTAGAGGTTTCTTATTAACATATTTTTCCAAATTCCTTTTCTCATTGCTTCTATAGCATAGGTGTGCTAGCTCATAGTCTTAATGAATCCTACATCATCTCAGATTTTTCAACAACTGGAACTTTAGATGGATGTGGAAATACAGCTTGAGATGAGGAATATACTCTGTTGCAGTTGGGAAGGAGAGTTTCAAGATCCCTTGATCTCTAAGTAATATGTTGGTCCTTAAAGAGTAATAACTTTCAGATTTTCAACTTCTGTTCATGTAACACACTTGTAATATCTGAGTGTTTTCAGTGGTAAATGAAGTGATGTGAGTGGGAGAGTTTTAGTAGCAATATTGAAAGATAGAAGGGGTTAGTGCATGCTACAGATGCCAGTAATAAGAGGTAGGTGGTCTGTGGTTGAGTTCTGAAGGTTTTTTGCCTTCATGTTTGAACTGCTTGTCATAAAGCTATATTCCCCCTTTTACAGTATAGTAAAAACTCAGTAAGCTGAGTTTCTCTTGCTGTGTTCCAAACTCTTCCAAGTTTTGGCATCGTTTTGTGGTGTCACTTAGGTATATGCCAACTAAACTAGCAGTGTATCTTGTTAAATAGCATCAGCAGCTTAAAGTTTTACATTGACTCCTAAATTATCAACAGTATTACACAGCTGGGTGTTGGTAACCGTAACGTGCTTTCCCAAAAATTTACTTTTAAACTTAATGAAGGGAGTGGGCCATCAACCTGTGAATGCCTTGAGGCAAATGTGTTAGCAGATACTGTTCTGACAATCATTATTTTAACTTCATGTTTCTTCATTTACCATTTGTTGCTTGCCGAAGTGCTTAAGTATTTGTGTTTGCTGAAGTAGCCGACTAAGGTAACTACAATGTGAAATAACTTGTGTTAGGGGGGGTGCATTTAAGTCCCACAGCAGTGTGCTTTTTCTAATATGCAAAGGGCTCATCACGGAAGAGGATTATGAAGCAGGAAAACTCCAAAGATGACATGCATGAAAAAAATCTATTTCACATTGACTGCCTTTTATATTACAAAATGACGTGCACAGAAGGGTGTGACTGACATACTAAAAATGAATGGTGTACTTGAAAACTGGCTATAACCTACTTAATTCAAGATTCATGAAATTTGTGGCTTAAAGAATTAAAATCTGTTTGTATTAGTGGAGTCTGTTTAGAAACATCCATTGCTGTTCTTAGGTAATCTAGTGCAGCATGTCAATCTATGAAATTGAATAGATTTTTTCCCTTTGTCTATGTAGAAGCCTTTTGAAGAGCCTAAGAATGATGGTCCACAGCTTTTAAGAAAAAAGCGTGCCACTCAGGCTGAAAAAAATACATGCCAGCTGTATATTCAGACTGATCATTTGTTCTACAAACATTATGGAACAAGGGAAGCTGTAATTGCACAGGTATTTCCAATCTCTTAATTTTAAATTATTTGCTTTTACTATATTTATGAATTTCTGATAAATATAATGTAATTTTAATTGCATATATTATTTCTTATTTACTTTAGAATGCCTTGTTTCATTTGTTAGTGATCCTGACATTATAGCTTTTGTTTTTGTCACTAAAAAGATGCTGTGTGTCTGTGACAGAAGTCCTTGGGCACTTGTATTTCCTTTTAATAATGGCAGCTGTGTTTTGTTTGGCACCTCTGAGTGAGACTTGCAGTGTGACTTTTCTCAGTTTCTCACTCAATAAAATGATACTTCCTGAAGAGTTCTGTTCTGTTTGACAGCCTGCTGAGCATCTGTGTTAACACTTGCATAGCCTTCCTTTTGGAATTTCAGTTCAAAACATTGTGAGCTAATGACACTGTGATGCGTTCCTGTAGTGGCTGATGTAGTGGAAGGTCATAAAAGCAGTGGTCACTAAAGGCAGCTGCTTCTCATTTGTCAGTATATTATTAACTAGAAAAAGGGTTTGTTTTTTTTGCTGATCATTTTCTAAAACTGTTACTAGCAGGTTAATGTACACCTCTTGAAATCTGAAGTTTCAGTGCCACTTGCAAATCTGACTCCTATTTATGCAGCACACTGTACAATCAATTTGAGTAACATTTTCCAAAGCTCTGAAGTCACGTTCAGAATCAGATTTTCAATGAGTTAGCATTTTTGTAGTGCTGGAAAAGGTAAATGATAATTTCTTTCACATTTGTGTTCTACCAGGAATAAAACAATAATGCTGTAACAAGTTTCTTTTTTGGGAAAAAAGAAATGCAGTGCTTTGAATAGAATTTTAACTACCATGCTGTCTTATCATAGCAATGAATTGAGTGAGTATCACAAAGGGAATCGTTGATAGAATTACATGGTAAAAACTAAAAGGGGAAAAAAAAAAAAGGCAAAATGCTTTGCTGTTACCTGGCATGGTGATAATGCAGATAATAGGCTATGTAGTAACTTATTTCCATTGTTTGCCATCAGCATTTGATTAAAAAGTCCTGATAGAGTTCATGTGGCACGACATCTTATATGTAAAGTATAGGCCTTGTGGTTGCTACTATTTAAGATTACCTATAGTGTAGGGCGTAGATCTTTGAACTGTGGATGCTTTTGTTTTTGACAGATATCCAGCCATGTTAAAGCAATTGACACAATTTATCAGTCAACAGATTTCTCAGGAATTCGTAACATCAGCTTCATGGTGAAAAGAATAAGAGTAAGTTGTTTTGGCAATACTTGTAGCTTCATTGATACTGTTTGGCGGCTGTATTGTTCAGAAGTCCTGTTCACTTGTAACCGTTTATTGTTAGTAATTTTGTAAAGCAGGTGTCTCTGTAGTAAATGGTTCCCTAACCCATTTATTTGGTTTGGTGTTAGTATTTATTGTCAAAAACCTGGTAATTCTGTTATGAATCTGTAGTCAGTTTTTATAGGAATCAACTTGTTAAATTTCAGCAGCATTGACTGTGTCAGATAACTCTTGCTCTTCAATCAAGGTACTGAAGAAAGTTCCTTCTGCAAGTGATGATTTAAAAGCATAAATATAAACTGAGTACTTATGGAAGGGAAAAAAGAAATAGGGTGGGAATTTACTACAAAAATGTTCTGTCTATTGTAGAACTTGGTTTTCCAAATACTGGGTAGGAAGTTAAGGCCTGTGGGTCTTTAGCAACATCTTTATGTAACATAACAAGGTATTGATGATTGTAAACCTCTTCGCTGGTATTTATGAGTCAAGTAAAAATGAATCATGTCTTATAGCTTGTTTTAATTTAATTCTAGATTAACACAACTGTAGATGAGAAGGACTCTTCCAATCCCTTCAGATTTCCTAACATTGGTGTGGAAAAGTTTCTGGAACTGAACTCGGAACAGAATCATGATGATTATTGCTTGGCCTATGTGTTTACAGACCGTGATTTTGATGATGGAGTCCTTGGTCTGGCTTGGGTTGGAGCCCCTTCAGGTAATTATATCCAAACCTTCAGAGCTATGAGAAAGTACTATAGGTAGGTTCAAAGAAGAAAAGTAAAAACTTATTTAAGTTGACAGCAAATAGACAAAAAATGTGATAACCAAGTTTTGAAATTTTGGTTATGGTTTGTTTTCTTTCTTTTTTTAAAACACAAACAGTATATCATGTGTCACTTCAATTAGTCTACCTGTCTTTCAATGAACAAGACATGAACAATAAAGAAAAACATATTTCTTCCATTAGACAAAGGCGGTATTGTGGATGGCTTTTTATTTGAAAGGTGCGAGTGACCAGTGACGTTCTATAGAAATGCTCTTGCTGTGATAGAAGATCTCCTGTGATTTTACTGTGGGGTTTTTTTACTTAGTGAAATCCAAATGGGATGTAGATTGAGGCTACCTGTATTGGACATTGCACCCTGCTAGTCCTGTTCTACAGGTATGATGAAATCGGGGCTTGGCTCTGCAGTGAAACACCCAAATAGCTCTTGCTTAATAGTTATTCTAAAACAGCTGTGTGAATGTAGCCATTCACTGCTGAGAGCATTAGTGTGGATAAATCCAATCTACTCTGTAAATTGGGTTAGTATTAATTACACAGAAGAACTCTTGGTCCATAACCATCCACTGAGGAGGCAAGCTGTTTCTTGCTCTAAATGTCACTGGAAAAGTAACACAGTAGTACTTTTCTTAAATGACTAACTTCTGTCTAAATGCAGGGAGCTCTGGAGGAATATGTGAAAAGAGCAAACTGTATTCTGATGGTAAGAAGAAGTCTTTGAACACTGGAATCATCACTGTTCAGAACTATGGCTCTCATGTTCCTCCCAAGGTTTCTCACATTACATTTGCTCATGAGGTTGGGCATAACTTTGGTTCACCTGTGAGTATTGCTGTTGATCTGTTAACTGACCTTCAGCCATTGCTAAGTGCATGATTTGCGAATGGAGTTTTTACTTCCTTATGAACAAGGAGAACATGATCAAGACTGCATGTGCATATTGCATGCACATTGTATACAAACAAAACACATTGCTGAACTAACCCCCTTTATGCATATTTGACAACACTGGTGGCTTTTTGTGAATTCTGTATTTCTACTAGCTCAGATCTCTTATAAAGGGACTACAGTATTATTTACTAAAAACTTCCCTGGTTTTGATGAAAGACTAGAGTCACACACATAAACACTTAAATGCATTTTAGTTTATTCTAGAGAGGAGAGAGAATCAATGCAAAATTGGTTAATATGACACTTCATTCACCGAATGAAGCTGGAACTGCCTCTTATATGTTCAATTATTTATACTTATGAGTTTGCCTAGGAAAATTGTGGTGAGGATTAAGATACCAAGAACAATATTGTCTCCTGGTCATTTAGGGGCATGATTTCTTTGTGGCCAGCTGAATTCACGAGGCTTTTGGTTTTGCTGGAGATGAGAACAAAGTTTTTTGGCTTGGAATTTTTATTTTTAAACTTGGGTATCTAGGCTTTCTACTGTGGGAATAAAATGAAATCAAGATATGACAGGAATGATGAGTTCTTCCAAAACAGATGTTCACATGTGAATGGTTTCTTCATATGCCTTGGGAAAATCCCTAATATCTCCACTGTGAGTGGGAACAAGCCTCCCAAGAATGACTAAAACTATGAACACATGAAACTGAAAAACCAGTTCCACTGACTTAAATGTCTTTTGGATCAGCTTGGAAGACTCGTCTTCTAATTTTACTCCAAGTTGTATTTGATGCTGGGAAATATGTGAAAACACAGTGTTTTTCTGCATAGTTCTTGTATGCCAAGAAACCTCGGAGTATAAGATTATGATGGTTTATGAACCTTTTATTCTGTGTTAATATTACTAAATTAGATTACTTCCGTGCATCTATAAAATGATAGCAAGAAATCAAAGAACCTGTCTTGATAGAAATAGTTTTAAAATATTTGTCTTACAGCATGATTCTGGAATGGAGTGTACGCCAGGAGAGTCCAAGAACTTGGGTCAGAAAGAAAATGGCAATTATATCATGTATGCAAGAGCTACATCTGGGGACAAACTTAACAACAACAAGTTCTCTATCTGTAGCATTCGAAATATCAGCCAAGTTCTTGAGAAAAAGAGAAATAATTGCTTTGTTGGTATGTATTCAGTTATCCTGAAAGCAGAAGGGCTAACCTATTACTATTATGCTTTATCAGAAATTTCATAGAATCAGTATTGTCCTTGATGAATAGTCCCTCTCTGGCATCTTTGGAAGCCAGCTTCAGATACTGGAAGGCTGCTCTGAGGTCTCCACATAGCCTTCTCTTCCCCAGGCTGAACAGCCTCAACATTCTCAGCCTGTCTTTGTATGGGAATTGCTCCAGCCCCCTGCCATCCTCGTGGCCTCCTCTGGACTTGCTCCAAGTTCCTTTTTTAATTTAGTTTATTGAAAGACTCTGCGAGTTAAGAATTGAACTTGCGATCTGGAGTACTGTGCCACATTCTGGGCTCTCTAGTTCAGGAAAGACATGGCCATGCTGGAATGAGTCCAGCAAAAGATTATTAAGGGATTGGAGTATCTGACATACAGGAGAGTCTGAGAGAGCTGAGGCTGTTTAGTCTGGAGAAGAGAAGGCTGGGGGTGAAGGTGGGCGCCTGTCTGGTTTTGTAAATGCCTGGTGGGAGAGAGTAAAGAAAGCAGGGCCAGACTGTTTTCAGTCATGCCCAGTGAAAGGACAAATGGTAAGGAGCACAAATTAAAATAGAGGAATTCTATTTAAATATTAAAAAAGAAAATAAGTGTTTTGCAGCAATTTTCCTTCTGGAGTTTGTCATGTGTGAGCTCTCACAAATTTCATGAGACTGTGCAGCAAGTAGGTTTGGGTTTTGGAGTAGAAGTTGTACTTCTGCTCCCAGTACCATCAGCTTTTGCACTAAAGACCTCAGACTCTGTTAAAGGAGGTAGAGTGCGAGAAAGGATGCTGCTCTGTTGGAGGCTTAGCAGAAAACTTTCTCTTATCATTGCTGATTTCCTACCAACACAAGAAACTCCCACTGTTAGCAGGAGAAACCTGTTACTCGGAGACTTAAAATTCTGTTAACTGTAGGAATGATCAGGCTGGGTGGCAAGCAAATAATGCAAGTTGACTTGAGCCCTAGTCCGAAGTCCATCTTGACCAGGCATTTTTCAGTCATGATTAGCTGGATGCTGCAGAGTCAGTGTAAACATTTGTAAGTCCTATTTGCATATTCTTTGTACTGCTTTGTACATAAATATACTGGCATTTTTCAGAGTCTGGTCAACCCATCTGTGGCAATGGACTGGTTGAACAAGGAGAACAGTGTGATTGTGGATACAGTGACCAGTGTAAAGATGACTGCTGTTACGATGCAAACCAACCAGAGGATAAAAAATGCAAGTTAAAACCAGGCAAATACTGCAGGTATTGTGCATGTCTGTTACCGTACAATGTAATTTGGGGGTTTATTGGTAACTGCAATTGGTATTTTAGAAATTGGATCTGTTTACTTGCATTATTCTTGAAGTATTTATGGTGTTTAAAATGCCTCACACAGTGAGAAGTTTGTAAGCACAATTACCCAGTGCAGTTCGTGGTGCTAATTGTGGCTTGCTTTCTTTTAAATGACTGTTCTCTAGCTTTTTGAAACCTAATGCAGCACTGAATTGTAGCAGTGTAACGTATCATAGGACTTGAGTGCACACAGATGTGTGCTGAGTTTCTGTTACCTCTATTGGAAGGGGGTCATGCCTCTTGCAAAAGCTGGAAGATTCAAAAGATGTGCCCAGAATGCTGTTCGTACAATATGTACAGGAAAGCATTAATTGCCCAAATGATAATGGAACATATGAAATTGGATCCTATCCCAGTGCCATTTCTATAGCATTGCCTAACTGGAAGATGACTTGAAAGATACAGTTGGTTGATGTTTATTTTTTTAAAACCTCATTTTATAAATGAAATCAACCTGTGTTTTTAAGTCACCTTTATCTTGGCAGTGTTGTGTACACTGTGATTTAGAAGAGGAACTTTTAAAGATTGTAAGACTTACAGTGAAGTAGATCAACTTCTATCTTTCACTTTGTGACTTTATATTTGAAATGCTTACCCCGTCTAAAAAAGGGGATTTTTTTCTACATGTAAAGCGTGAGCTTTTATGCCTCTCTAGAGACAGACAGAAATCTAACATCTGGTTAGACAGCCACAGATGAAGAGAAAATTCCATTATTTTTAGGTGTAAATCAACTCAACTTATTGATAAAACATACACAGTTCTGTTGTAATTTATCTTTCCTGCCCTAAGATGATCTTTGTCGCCCTGGAAGTGAAAGTGAAAGTAGTATGTACTGCTGTTTGACAGTATACACCCAGTAGAAGGACCATATCCTGTGAATTCACAGTTACAATAATTTTGCATGTCTTCTCCTCCCTCCCCCTTGCAAATTTGTATTATTTCTGCCAAAATAAAGGCTCTACTTTTTTTAGTCTTATCACCGGTTTCTGAGATTTTGTATAGCACCCGTGGTGAGTTGTTCCCTTGTGGGTTCACCAGGTACCATCACCACCTCCTTTCTTTGCTCTCATGTTCAGCTGATTGTAGTCTAGCTTTATGTCCTGCTGCAACAGTCTTAAATATGAGTGGATGTATCGGTTTTGGTTTAGGATTCTCATTTTTCCAGTTCTGTTAATACTGAAATTTTTTCTATACAAAGAGGTTTCCAAAGATCTGTAATGCAAATCCAAGTGTAAGAATAGATCCAATAAATAACATGTTAAAATACATTTTAGGAAAACTATGAAGTCTATCCAGCTGCTTTGCATGTCGTTTAGTCTTTACGTGTGTGACACGTTTGTTTTTCTTAGCATGCAGTAGTTTTAAAATAGGGCTGCACTCACCTGCAGAAGGTTTGTGCTATCTCCTAATGTCCACTAAATGCCAATGAGCACCCTGTGAATAGCGTGAAGATGCAGAATAATTTGAGATGATGACTTGGAAAGCTGAGCTTTAATAAAGTAGTTATGTATTTTATAACCTTCACTCTTCTGCTTTTAATGGCATATATGTACCCAAACACAGCCTCGGGGAAATAATTGTTTCCTGTGGTTTCACCAGATACCTGGTGTGCTACACTCACGTACGTAGCATAAGGGGCTCAGATGTTTTGATGTCTGTGATGGAAAGGAAGCCAAGTGTTCTTGAGGAACCAGTGAAACTATTCTGTATGGCTTTTTTGACAACTCTTTCTTTCCCCCAGAATTTGTTTATAGGCTGACTGTGATTTCTGATAGATCTGGCCTCTCTCCTTCCCTTTTCTTGGTTATTTAAACAATAAGTGGTGTGCCTGCAGAAAGTAGGAAAAAAAGTATTATAGATGTTAATTGGTGACAGATAAATCTTTATTACACTGAGACGGATACCATCAGACTCATCAGTTGTTCCTGAATTGATTTCGTCAACTTGCTAATTTAATGTCTTACATAAACAAATTCTGAAATGCTGTTATTTTCTATGTATTTAATTAAAAATGTGCTTGTGCCTCTTTTTCTGACATAATGTAAATAGTTTAAGTGGTTACTACAATGACTAATGGTGCAGTAACCTTCTGTTACCTTAAGGGCTGGCAAAAAATAATTTCAATTCACATTTTACTTAGTACAATCAGAAAATGTTGACTTTGTATATGTTTCAGGATGAAGAGTTCTTCTGGAATAGTTCATGGTTTTCCTTTACATCCAGTGTTTTCTATTTGTTTCTAGTCCTAGCCAAGGCCCCTGCTGTACTGCACAGTGTAATTTCAAACTGAGGACTGATAAATGTCGAAATGATTCTGACTGTGCAAAGGAAGGAATGTGTAATGGTGTCAGTGCTCTCTGTCCAGCATCTGATCCTAAACCAAACTTCACAGATTGCAACAGGAACACACAAGTTTGCATAAATGGGGTATGGGCTTTTTATCATCCATTTATTGCAAGGCACTGTATTATGAAGTGATACAGTTTCAATACTTAGTGGAGAGGAGTTTAAGATTAATCCCCTTTTAAATAAAAATGTTTGATGTAGTGGTTTCAGTCAAAGAGGCACATACCAAATATTAAGAACAGGTAACAAGTATCAAGCTGGATTTGCTCTGTGAAAGTTCCATTTAAAATATTTTTACAAATTGGAGTATGAAAGTGGTTTATTTCCTAGTTCCATCTTTTCATTTTTCTTCAGTCTTGGTCAAGTAATTTTGTTGCCTTAGAAAAAGAAATATACTATGAAAACATGTTGAATTTGGTTTAATGAAAATATGCAGTTCCTCCACCCTTGTGTGTGTAATACAGATGCGCAAGCATATAGAATTACTCTGAACTGCCATTAGTTCCCTGGGTTAAAGAGTCCATGGCAGTTGCCTTGAAATATTGATGGGAAGTGTTTTATAAATTGATCTATGTTTACCTGGAAGCAGAAACAAGCAAAAGTCGTCCTCTTAGAGCTGTAACTTGTATTGCTGTAATTCTCTTTTCTGCAGTCCAAGTTTTTAATCAAATGGTATTGCTTGTAATAATTCTTCAGCTAATTTAGAGTCATTTGAAAGATTGAGGAATTGTCCATGTAGTTTCTTGATTTTAAACAAGAATATGAACGCACTGGGTTTGGGTTGGTTTTTTTTTTTTCTAATTTTTTTTTGTTGGAGGGTCATCCCACAGTGGGATTAAACCCCGAATCTTTCCTGTCAGTGCTTTCATTATTTTCTCAGATAAAATATTAAGAAGATGCTTTTGGCTACTTTTCCTGAGCAGAGTTTTGATGAATCATGTCCCAGTGTGAACTGCAGTGCTGGGAGAGTTTTGCAGGGTACTCTGAGGCCCTCAAAGAGGGTACAGTGCTAAAAAAAAGACTTGCCAAACAAGCCTGAACACTGCAATGGATTGACCGTAGGGTTTTGTGATTATAAACTTTAGAAGAAGATCAAGCCATTATTTTCACTGATAAGTACCTTTAGACCTATGATTATACTTTTAGCTATTAAAAATTAATATCTTTCCTAATGTCAGTGTGCTTAGAAGTGGAATTGATTTTTGTGTTCTCTTGCTTTTGTCTCAAACAGCAATGTGCTGGCTCTATCTGTGAGAAGCACGGCTTAGAGGAATGTACATGTGCTAGTTCAGATGGCAAGGATGATAGAGAATTGTGTCATGTCTGCTGCATGAGAAAAAGTAAGATTTGTCTGAATTGTATGTTTAAACATAGCAGTAGGTATCTGAAATCTTCTCGGGGTGTTTGTATCTCATTCATAAAAGCATACTGCTCTTCTGTTTGTACTTAGTTTCAGATAGACACTGTACTGTATTTTCTGGAAGATAATTATTTTGTTGCTTTACAGATTAATAGAAACTTAATTTTTTTTCAAAAATATTTTGAATGATTGGACACCAGAGTATTTATACATATTTTAAAATGATTAATCTAATTTATATTTACTTTTCAGTGGACCCAGCTACATGTGCAAGTACAGGCTCTAACCAGTGGGAGAGACACTTCGGTCGTAAAACTATTACTTTGCAACCTGGGTCTCCTTGTAATGATTTTAAAGGCTACTGTGATGTTTTTATGAGGTGTCGGCTAGTAGATGCTGATGGCCCTCTAGCTAGATTAAAGAAAGCAATTTTTAATCCAGAGCTGTATGAAAATATTGCAGAATGGATTGTGGTAAGTTTGGGGTTTTTTTTATAGTACTAGTCTAATGTTGTCTTGGTTGGTCAGTGTTGCTGTGTATATACAGTACTTCATCATCCTGAATGTCCCATCCCTGAAGTTTGCTCCATCCCTGGCCAGGTTGGAAGGTGTGCCTGCCCATGGCAGGGGGTTGGAACTGGATGAGCTTTAAGGTCCCTTCCCACCCAAACCATTCTGTGAATTCTTCAAAGTATGATCAGTCCTTGTCTTGCTAGTTTTTTCTATAAGCACCTTGACTGCAGCAAATATTTTGATAGTTTGAAGGGAATGGAAACAAATAAGTAACAAAGAAGTAAATATTTTGTTTTAATACCTCTGTTCACTGTTTCGGTGTTAATGTTCATATTTTTAATTTTCTTGGGTTTTCCTGTTCTAAATCTTCATATTTGAATGCTCTGATTCCTTTTTAGGAGCTAAATTTATTGATCTCGAGCATTTCTTATTTTTATTGCACTTCAGATGATCCTTTCCTAATAATAGACTGGGAGGAGAGCTACAGTGAAACACCATTATAGAACTTCATAGTCAATTCTGTGTAAGCTGTTGATTGATTTTAGGCTTATATAGCTCTGTTGTAGTGAAATACTCATTTGATAATAGAAAGGATCTGAAGTATTTAATATTTTTTTTTTCCTAAGAACTTTGGGGCTGTTTTTCTTTAAAATGCTGTGGTCATATTTTAAGTGATGTTTCAGAACAGCTTTTTGATGACTTCTAGAAGGCAAAGGACAGCCATATTTCATGACCTTTGTCTCTTATGCATGTCTGCCAGCCCACCTTCCCAAATAATTTTTTCCTGTTTTCAGGCATATTGGTGGGCAGTGTTGCTTATGGGAATTGCCTTGATCATGTTGATGGCTGGTTTCATTAAGATATGCAGTGTTCATACTCCAAGCAGTAATCCAAAGTTGCCTCCTCATAAACCACTTCCAGGTGAGTACGTAAGGTTGTTAAATTTAGAGTGATGTTTTATCCTCACTGTTTTGTTCTGAAGGGAAGTTTCAGGTGTCCCAACCTGCAGTTGTTAGTCTGGCCAGTGTGAAAGTAATTCATGGTAGTTTCAAAATGAAATAAAATTTATGCCAGTGAAACAATCATAAAAATAACTCCTGCCTTATTCTCCTCGAACATAATATGCATATCAAAGGAAAGCTTTGAAGATGTTTTCCACATCAGAGTTCCTTTTATTTACTATTTCTTGGTACATTTTTTAAGAATCAGCCTGTTTAAGGAACTGCTGTTGAGATAATAAAATATGTTCTGTAAATCCTCCGTGCAGTGAATATCTGTTTAAAACCTTGCAGGGCTAAATCTGGAGCCTTTCAGAAATAGTTCTATGTAATTTATATGGCAACTTTTCGAGAAGTCATTTCTTTTAAATTCGTTTTAATAATGTGTATCTTTCTTTGGAACAGGCACTTTAAAAAGGAGGAGACCACCACAGACCACTCAGCCACCACAGCGGCAAAGGCCCCGAGAGAGTTATCAGATGGGACATATGAGACGTTGACTACAGCTTTTTGCCTTGGTTCTTCCTAGTGCCTACAATGGGAAAACTCACTCCAAAGAAAACCTAATAAGTCATTGTCCCCAGTCTTAACTCTCAAAAATAGAAGAGAAAAAAAAAAAAGCATGATATGCCCTCAAAACAAGTGGAAATGGTTAATTTTTAATGAGAGAATCTTCCAGCTCAAAAAGAAGAAAAGTGGTTTTCTTGCATATTTTTAATTTAGTGGCACAAAGTCCTAGAGTATCGTGGTTCTTTCCCCCTTCTGTGCTCTTCATTGCTGCATTTTCTTCACTTGCAGGCAAATATGGCTGTAGGAAAACTTTTGCTCAAGAACTTGAAAAACAAAAAGTTCTATTTTTCAACTGCCAGACAAGACTAGGAAGCTAGACCACCTCAGCACTGGAGACATTACTTGTCAATGTATATACATTGTTATATGCAGACATGTATTTCTAACGTACACCCGTACTTGTGTGCAATTGTAAACAAGAGAATTGCAATATGGATGTTTTCTTTGTATTATAAAACTTTTCCGCTATTAATGAAGAAATTACTGTTCAATTGACATACTCAGGATAACAGAGGATTATGGTGTGTAATGGTCAAGGATCCTGTGATGCTTTACACAGCAATTTGGAATCAATTCAAACTTCTTTTATCATGATCTAAGTTGTTTCAAGCACTCATTTCATCTTTGTCAAACAGCTGCTAAGACATAGCATACAAGATTGAATGGTCTTTTAGAGATACACCAGGTATCTGCAAACTCTGCAAATGCCAGAATGTTTCAAAACTGTTTTATAGAGGTGTCTGATTTCTCGTAGCTCAGCATAAATATTCTCGTTTTGTCTGATTATTCAGTTAAATAATGAGTAGTTCAATGGAATATTTCCATGCATCAGTAGAAATTCCTACCTGTTACTCAGCTTGTTCTAAAAATTTCAACCAATTTATTTGGGCTGTTTAGATGTTCTTACAGTACAATTAAGTTTGTGTTCTGAGGGATGCGGAAAGTAAGAAAGGCCGTAGGTTTTGTCTTGTTTAATTTATCAGATATTTGAATAACGCTTCAGCATGATACTGTTGATTGATAACCACTAGAGCTACTACTGCCCGGCTGCTGTGGCAGAGTTCAAATTGTTGTTAGGACTACCAGTTTTTCCACAGTTTCATACCAGTAGTGAAGTTCAACAGCACAATGTCCCATTCCAAAGTTTTTATGACGAATGTAAATAATTGGCATTTTTGAAAGAGGAAACAAAAGGTGTCTTAAGGTGCTTACTGCTATGCAGGAGATGAAAGGGGGCATTACAAAGTGTTTAAGCTTGTGATATATTTATTGCTTGTTTTCCGAAAGCACCAAGCTAATTAGAGATGCAAATGGCTATAATTTTCCTGGCTTTGCTTAGGAGAGAATTTACTAAGGGTTGGACAGGCTTCCTTTGTTTGTTTCTGTTTTGTTTTGTTTTTTTCAGAGTATAAGGTTTACACAATCATTCTCATAATGTGACGCAAGCCAGCAAGGCCAAAAATGTTACAGAATAAATGGGATCTCTTCCTTGTAAACTTGTACAGTATGTGGTAACTTTTTCAAAATACAGCTTTTTGTACATGGTTTAGAGACAAATTTTGTACATGAAACCCCAAGTCCAATAGACTATATAAATAATTCTAAATGATCTTAACTAGTTAGAAGTGTGTGTAGTTGCTTTTAAGTCATTTTAAATACATTTGTTTTAAGACTGTGCAAAGATTGGAAGTGGGTTTGCATTTCTAAAATGGTGACTTTATTCAGCAAGAGTTCTTAGCAACTTCTTGAGTGTGGTAGACTTTGGAACATGTAAATTTTTTGCCTGTAATGTTATCCTGTGGTAGGATTTTGGCGGACAAATGCTGCCGTATTTTAGTTTCAGTCTAAGTTAAATGTTTTCTGAAAACAGAAATGTGCACTGAACTCTCCACTGCAAGTCAAGATGTGGTAAAACCGAAAATTCAAGACAATGAAATGGAATACTACTGTCAATTTCATGTCCACTGTGTTTTATACAGTATCTTTTTTTGTTCACTTTGGAAATTTTTACTAAAAATGCAAAAAATAAAGTATTGTGCAAAGATATGTAAGGGTTTTTGAAACTTGAAATGCATTAATAAATAGACTTGATGAAATCATCTTCTGAAGATCCATTTACTTGAATTTACTGAACCCTGAAAGCAAAAAGGAATACAGATTCTATTCCTGCTTAAGTTTTGGCTTTTCATGGACAGGGGCTGTCATGCCAAAAAGTAACTGTACTGTCTTTACACTATCCAAGTGCACGTCCTGAATTTAACATGTAGGAGTGGATGGTTTTGTGTAACCTTCTTAAGGAAAAGCCCTAAAATGACCTTTCAATTACTTGTATGATCACAGAAGAAAAGCTTTTCTCTGTTCCTATTCTCAAAATGGAAACTAGTTACTGGTGAGTTATACAGGCCTGGCAGCATAACTACTGAATGATACCTTCTGAAATAAATAGATGTTTTTGAAGAGGAATACGGGTGTTAACACATAATACTCTGAATGCACAACTGATCGATAACACTTCTAGAAGTGAATTAGCTTTTTGCAAGGCGTTTTAAAACTGGTAAGCTGGGTGTCTGTGTTTCTTCAGTGTGTTGTACGGCTGATTTCATGAATAAGGCTGCTTTTCAAAGTCAAGTCCTGCCAGCTAGCCTCATTCTTAGGGTTGTTTGTTGAGAATGGCCTCCTTAGACATCTGTTTCCCTAACTGAGCAGAATACACTTTGATGTAATCAAAGCAACGCAGAGTTCCTTCCTCACAGCACCTTCTGTTTTTTTCCCATGACTGGTTTTTTTCATATCAAAGTGCTTCCCCTTGTAGCTAAATAGCACTGTGAGGGTAAAAATCAGTTGGAGCAGAGCCCTTCTGCAAATCAGCATCAGAGGTGCCCAATAGGTTTGGTGGTGGTTACAGTTACGTTTCTGTCTAGGAACGCAAACCAGAGGGGTAGGAATAATGCCCAGACATCTAAAATATGAATTTTGTGTACCTATCTTAAAATGTGTTTGGGGAAATAAAGGGGTGCATAAATAGCTGTAATTTTTCTAACTAATATTTGACCTAATAATCCCTAGTTGTAGCTATTTGTTTATTCCTGTTGTATTTCTTAATGGTTTAGTTACTAAATGTATACATTCACCTTTGGTGTAGAAGCATGTATGACCAGAATGGTGTGGGTGTGAGAAAGGCATCAAACTCCTCTTAAGCTATGAAACCCTGACTCTGTGACTCTCACTGATACAGCTTGCTTTAATGTTCCAGTATTTATTTTGGGAAAAGCACATGGGAAGAAGGAATTTTTACTTCTGAATATGGAAGTCCATTGTTACAGAGAGGTGAACAGCATTCATTGTTCCATTCTGAGCTGTGCTTGTTCTGACAGGAGGAGGTTGCTGATTGCTTTCAGGGTCTCGATTCGGTTGTTTGGAGTGACACAGGAGTAATTCCAATGAGCACAAATTAAGGAACCACTATAGGCACTTGCAGTTGTACATGTAACTACAATTTTATGTTCAGGCATTGTAAGACTAACTATGCAACAACTTGGGCTTTATTTAATCTTAATATCAGAAATCAGTGTAATGTTTGTCAAAACACAGGGACAGGATTTATTCGGGCATATTTCTGCAAAAGACATCAGAATAAGTATCTTCATATCTGCAAGGGATCAAATCCTGAATGTTCTTTTAATTTTCCTATTTTATTTATGGAAGTTTTCAAATTATTTTATCTGAGTATATACCAGTCACTTGAACTGGAGAACGATTCTTCTCCCCCAGCCTTCTCCCACTTCAAAATCTTTAGAAGTCCCCAAACTGCAGTATCCCATTCCCTGAGTTTCAGCACACTGTAGACATCTCTTCTTTTCCACCTGCTTTTCCTGAACTAGTGCTTGCAAGCTGACTTCTCCTGAAGTTTAGATCCCTTTGTCAGGCTTTTCACCAAGTAAGAGATACTAAGGTGAAAGAAATGCCAATTTAATGTCTAAAATGTTAAGTGTGTTAGGATGTGTAACTACAGGAAAATCATGACTCGAAAGGCTCTTGAGTGTTTTATCTAAATCTCATTAAAAGCTGTCTTGCCAACTCTTGTGCTCTTTTTTTTTTTTTTTTTTTCCAGGTATAGTGAAGCACTAACATCATTTTTTCTGCCCTGGAGAAGCACAGCCCAGTTCTTTCTAGGCTTTGTCTCTTGCTCTGTCGTCTTTCAGTATCTTCTGACATAACCTATGGAAGAGTGGGGTAGGATGTGGTTCTGAAAGCTTATGAAGTTCATAGCTTAATGAATGGTGTAAATAAAATTCAAGTATCAGTATTTCAATTTTTATAGACAACTCTTTTATAAACAAACCAACCTGCAACACAACAAAGAGTGGCAGATCCAGGTTTGTCTAGAAGCAAAAACTGAATTCTGGAAACAATCTAGGGAGATGCATAATTGAGTTAGCCACACACACATACTTTTCAGTCTCATTTTTCATTGTGCTTTCAAAACTACAGTGGCCACATCATCATTT
The DNA here is from genome assembly GCA_025447955.1 of Psilopsiagon aurifrons. NCBI lineage: Eukaryota > Metazoa > Chordata > Aves > Psittaciformes > Psittacidae > Psilopsiagon > Psilopsiagon aurifrons. The sequence continues at coordinate 28,305 of JAOEHY010041909.1, forward strand.
ATTCCTTGTCTGTCATTCTTCAGGACACAGTCCATTTTAAATTTATGCACCTAAAACTGCTGTCACTGGGTATCTAACTATTGATTCTCTCCAGTGGATTATAGCATATGGTGATGCTGAAATTTTCTCTTTCTGCATGTGGTCCTGATGGGACTTACAGCTATTGTATTGAAGTGATCAATTTTTATATAAGCACAGAACATTGTATGGGATTTTGATAGTTATGTCAAGAAATTTAAGTATTGGGGTACCAACCTGAAGCTTTGAATTAATCACATTTTAATTTTAGACAAGGTAAAAATGCTTTTTGTGTTTAAAAAAATCCCCATTTTTTTTCTTGAGCAAAATCTTTTAAAGCACAAACCTTCAGTGAAGACCTACAGATTCTTTTATATGGAATTGGTATCAAAATTTATAAATATCTCTCCTAATCAAGAATCTACTCCAAGTGGCCATCTTAAATATTAGGTTAGCCTCTGAAACATATACCTGTGTAAGGACAAACGTTCTCATTTGAAAAGTATCTTCAGTTCCTATTGTATTTGGTCAATGTTTTTGGTTCAGGAATAGTAGTTACTGAAAACAGCTTGCAAAAGTTAAAAGCTGGTATTTTGAATGGTTGGCAAAGATGCCTGCGTTCATCATTTGATCCCTGTTTGTCACTTGCAGGATTGCTCGCTCTGCTCAACTTGTTCATTTGTTGTGCTTTTTAAATAAATCTCACTTGCATTCTGATAACATCCATATATTTTGATTCAGAATTCCCTCCAATATCTTGGAGTGGAAAATATGCTTGCTCCAGGCCTGAGAAGTATCTCACACATATTTTACCATTTAGAGAACATTCAAAACAAATTGCATTCAGAGCACAGAGCTGTAGAAACATAATTTTTAATGAATCTTGTGCCTAGCATTACAAAGTGACAAATTAAATACTCTGACATACAAACATTTCAGTATGCACTAACCATAAAAATAATCTGAGACAATAATGTTTATGTAGTTTGTATTCTGACATAAGAAACAAGGGATTTCTTCGTTTGAATTGATAAGATCATGGACTGAAGATGTTTGAGGGTTTTATCATTTTCATTTATTCATGTAGCTCCAAATCAGGCTAAAAATTTGCTAAACAGTAATTTAAAATCTAAAAATCTCCAGGCTTTACCTGATGAAAATACGATTTTAAATCAAAAGTTAACTTAGTTGTGCTAGAATAGTGTGTAGTATAATAAGTATCAATAAAATAATTCAATTGCTAGAAATTTAAATCAGTACTTCAAAATAGTGAAACAACAAAGCATTTTTAGGGTCATGTGGTTATGAACAATACCTCAAGCGTTCTGTATGTTGAGATGCATTTTAGTTTTGGAATGTTATAAAGTAAAAAGTTCAAACTCTTTGTTAACAATTTTCTCTAGTTGGGAATATTTCCTTCTATGAATTGATGAATTCCTCTTTCATGAGGAAATAATGCAAGAAAGTTTTAACTGATAGTAGTCACTATTAATGTTTCAAAGTATTTAATGGGAAATGCAGCTTCTTTTTCCCCTTAAATTGAACAAAATATAATTTTCCAAAAGCTTACGGAAATGATTCTTTCTAAGAGCAATTTTTTTATTGCTAGTGAGCAGGTGTTTCTCTAAACCTTTAAGCAATTTAAAATTGAGAGTTGCCTTGAAATCACTCATTGATCTCTTTGAGAGCGGGCTCCTAGATGGACAAAGCACTATTTCAGCTTACTAATGCATCACAAAATCTAAATTTTTAATGTATTTTCTTCACTGCCTCTGATTCTATCAGGATATTTAAATGTAATGGAGCTGTGTACTTTTAAAACATTTTGCTAAATGCGTATTACTTTGAGTATATCTTGGTGAGTCGCTGATTTTTGTGTTCTTGCTCATTTTCTGGTTTGCCCCTGAAAGCGATCTTCACATCTCACAAATGTTTTCTCTTGTGCTGGATAAAAGTGAAGGTTGTCAATGCTTTGAGAACAAAACGTCGCTCTAGAAAGAAAACACAGCATGTAAGCATAAAGTTACTTTTTAAGGCTACTATCTTTATGAAAATGTGCTCTCTAGGTACACTGAATCTGACTTCATCCTGTCTTTTACAGGAAGCTATCTGTTTTCATGGGCTTGTGAGGGAAGAGATGTATCTGGCCACCAAATAGTACGTGAGTAAAAGGAGCAGGCAACTCCTGGATACTGAGTGTACTGTGCCTCTGTCTCTTTTTGGTGTCATACACAGCATGCTATTCTCCATAGCATACCTGCACTTTTGTCTTTGTATTCTTGATGGCCATTGTTTCAACTCTTACTACCAGGTTGCACAACTTGGCCTGCTGTACTTAGTTGGACAGTGGTATTTAGCTGAGGTCATTAAAAATTTGTTATGTAGGATGCTAAACCCACCAGCAACTCCATATCCTACAGAAATTTTTTCCATATATGGAACTCAAATATATTGGAATCTGGTATTTTATTGCTCATAATTGTCTTTTGTTAACTACTTTTTATGCCATTATGTTGTGTCTAAATGTTTCTCATTAGATAATCTAATAAAGGAAAATTTATCATGTATATAAATACTGCAAACATTGTGAGGTAAAGGTATGCAGAGATAAAAATATTGTCAACAGTTTGTTCAAATGCTTAAGAAAAGGATCAAACAGCTCAAAACACACCTTGTGTTTATGACTGGTTTTTAGTATTGAATTTCTACAGTTCCTGATTCTTTGGTCCGTTATGTTTGGTCTTTCCAAGAACATCAAAATCTACAAGCTCTTCTCTCTGAAGAAAATACTTTTCCTTGAATGTCCTTTGCCCTTCCTTTTAGGCAATAATAATCTTTCATTTCTCCATCAAGCATTATTACAGTATTCAACAGTAACACATCATTTCCGTAACCATGATAAGCCCAGATTGCACAGAACAAACCCCAGAGGGTTATCAGTATCCATTAAAATCTTGACACAAACTCCAATTTATGCTTGCAGCAAAAAAGACTTCTAAGGAGCATTAGGTACCTGAAGATACTAGCATCATTTTTGTTAGTATGACAACTATCCACCTCTCAGATACCTATCTCCTAGGATTTCTTATGTAGCACATCAGCAGTTAACTGGCTTGTGCCAGGTTATTGACACGGCTGTATTGGACAGGAGCTATTTGGTTAGAAAAATGAGTATACCTGACATAATCTTTTCACAGCCTTCATTCCCAAGGTAAAAAAATGTGTATTTAAAGAGCTCTCTGATTTGTGGTGTATACTGTGCTATAATTTTCTCTATCAGCTAGGTCAGTACTGATTTGGGATCACCACTTTTTGAAGTAGTCTTTGATAGCAGCAGCATGTGCCAAGTGCTGCTTTAGGAGAGGAAAATGCCTACAAAATGCAATTTCAGGGGGACAAAAACTAATAAAATATGATCCTTTCTCTGCCCCTCAGCACACACAGATTGTCTTATGAAAATGTCTCTTCCAATTGTTTGATTTGCCTTTTGTTTCAGTATCAAGGAGATGCATCTCTGCCAATAAGTATTGTTGCACAGAAAGTCTTCAGTAGTAATAACTGGTGCTGGTAAGAGACTGTAGGAAGGAAAAATCCCCCTTCTAAGCCTGAGCCACAGTTACAAGGTAAGACATGCTTTTCTCATTAACCTTAATTAAACTGCTCAGTTAAAATTCTCCAGGGGCTAAAGCAGTGGAAATCATTACAATTTTTGTTATTCTGTCTTCTGGTAGAAATTTCTTTGTGTGAATAAGCAAAAGTGTTGTTAGTGTTGCTGTATGTAGAGAACAGAGCTGCTCAGACTTGGTGATCCAGTTTCAAAGCAATCAGCAGGGGAAAAAGGAAAAATGATCTCTACCACACATCCTCCCCACACTCCCTCACACCCTAACCCTCAAAAAAAAAACCAAACAAGACATGAACTTGTTTGCATTCATGTTGGTTTCTTCCTCAGAAAACTCATCTCTAGTGCTACTTCAGAGATCAGCTACCAAAATTCACAGCACTGAATTCACACTATTTTGCACACCAGAGTGCAAAAACTGGTATCAAATGCCAGTGAAAGTATGATATGTAGAAGTATGAACAGTCTTTTTGTTTTCCAGGACTGCTCACATCCTGCTCACCCACCACAGAAATTTCAAACTGTCTGTAGCAGAACCTTTGCTTCCACAGTGTATCATTTCAGGAACCTCTTACCCAGCCTCCACAGTGTAGTAATTCCTTATCAGCTATCAGGCACTGGACTGGCTCTTGAATGCATGAGGTAAAAATAAGGGAATTTTGAACCCTTAACTTCAATGAATAATGAGGTAACTGTGTAGTTCTAGATCTGATCTTTTGGTGAATACTTTCAAGAATGGAGATGCTGAGTTTCTCTATTAACTACATACTGGAAGTCAAATAATTAACATTTAGCATATTTTTTGTAAGTAGGAATTTGAATTTTTCATCACTTTAATGTTGGAGTCAATATTTATCTTACATACTATCTTGTTTCTTTGAAATTTCATATGTTCCTTATGGAGTGAGATAATCACATTCTGAAAATAAGTCACAAATTGTTATCAGTTTTTGTAATTAATTGTGTGGAAAAATTGCATTGCAGAACTTGTTAAAATTCTTCCTTGGATATGTACTCCTTCTCTATCCTCTAGTCCCCTGCATCAACAAAACTATCGCACAAGGCTGCTGTGCCTTAAACTCAGATGGTGAGCCTGAATATTTCCTACGATTAATTTCTGACCTAAAAAACAAAGTAATTATTTAAATCACTTAAAAATCATGCAGTCTGATAGGAGGGGGCAAAGTCAGTTATTGTACATGGATAAATTCACCATTGATGAGTGCTGGGACTCAGATGCTTGCATTTGAACGAAAATAACCTTTGGGCCAAATATCTGTGGTGTTATTACAGAAAAAATCTGTACTTTCTGTGCACTTACTTTTGTTGTGTTTCCCCTGCTTTCACTTTTATTGTCTTCACTATAAGTCCTGGTTGACGGGTGCCTTTTGTCCATGTCATTATGGTTTGAACTGTGTCCCAGAGATTTTCCCAAACTGCAGTTCCTTCCCATTTTAACTTGATCATTATTACTTCACCAATATCAGTGTCCAGGGTGATGAGAAAAGAGTAGGTTTTATTCCCGTTTATACTTTCAGCTCTGCAGAAAACAGAACCAGAATAATGCTGTCTTAATTATTATAGTTACAATGAAAAAAAACCCAAGCAACCAGTTTGCTCTTCTCTTTAAAACCAAAGAAGGAACTATGTTTCCTCCTCCTTCTCCAAAAGCAACCATTTGCTGTCTCTAGGATGCTCTTCCTCCAGGTACATAAAGTGGCCAAATATGGCAACATGCTGAAAAAGAAGCAGAAGTGGGAGAAGCCTGAACAGCTGGTGGTGCATTGGGGCTTCTGAGAGCAAAATAAAAGGTGTCCCATAATAGCATCTACGTTGTGTCTTTTGTCTGCTAGAGTAAATTCTGACCCACTCTGTTGCCTTTGCTTTTGTTAATGTAGATGATGTCTATCATAAGAAATAGCCAAAATTATTTACCTCAATTACAGCTGCTTATTTATTGGTGTTTTAATTTATTAGCTCTCCCTCTGTTAGCCATGAGATGGACCAAACATAAGTGGACAGGATACTTAGGGTTCAGGAAAACTTCCAAGATTACTAAGTTTGGTTTATAGAGATTTTTCACGCAAAACCAGTATGAACATTATAAAAGTTTGCGATTTTTAGGGAACATGGGTGAAGACAATTTCCAGTTCATCTTCACTTGCCTGTACTAAACCATTTCACACATAACAATTTATATACGTGATAGTGTAATACATTGGCACCTTCTTTCTCACTCGTACAGTGATGTGTAATATCAATACTCACAGTGTGATGGGCAAGTTTTTAGCATCCTCCTTAGTGCCTGTCAGAGACATGGTAAAAGTTGGCTCTAACTGCTTGCCTGGGATTTCATTGATGAAGTGGATCTTGAACTGATAATGATAGACTGTAGAAAAGAAGAATTTGCAAAGTGACAAAATTAATAGTCAAAGAAGCAATAGATTTCTCAGGCAATATAAAATCTAATTAATATTGTCTTTCATTTTTTAGACAGGTGTGTAGCAATTACATCAATTTTTTTGTGATTGTTTCTGGGCTGTGTAATCCCTTACAGTTTGAAGATCTGTTGCTTTATTTAAAAGGATGGAGAAAAAAAGGAAAAATGTAACCTGGTTGAATTGCCTTTGTAGATTAAACATTCTCCCATGGGAAATATTTCAGCTTTTCTTAAGTTGTTGGAATTTCTGGCAATCCCTCTATCTAATCACCAGACACATTCTTATGACTGGACATAGCTAGAGATGTATGACACAGATGGAAGAATTTACGCAATGTAGTCAGACCTTTTCACTGATCAGCTGGAAAATTGTCCTGTGAAACAGATGACTTGCAAACTTTGACTACATAATAATACATTGTGCTTAACATGCATATGTTAACAATATGACTTTGTTCAAGCACATTACTGTAAGAAAGATCTCATTAATACTTTGAGATTTGGTGGGTTTCTAGAAGAACAGTGTTAAGGGAATTCTTTGAACTGAATATTGTCAGAATGAAGAATTAAATCTTCAGTGTACTGATCATGAGCAGCTTGACATCAGCAAATCATGAAAAAAAAACCAAACAAACCCCAACAACCAAATCCTAGGAGTTAGAGGCCACAGGCACACAGATATTATCAGCTAGATCTGAAGGTTCAGAACTCTTCTGTGTTCTACCAGCCACCTTCTGACAAAACTGATAGATTCAGGTATTAAGGAAGAAAACCTTCAGTAACTTCTATTAACAGAGATCACAGAGTATTTGAAAGAATTAAAGGTGTTCGTATTTATTCTTGCAATCTGGTCAAATTACTCATGGGAAACTGTTCTCGTAAAATATTATTGCACACTAGTTTTTGAGTGGAAAGATGCTCTTTGCTCATTTCCTCTCCTCACTCACTTCAGGCTTTGCTACATCTGAGAGTGGATCCACCATACTGCTAAGAGAGTCATCTTTTTATGTGCGTGCACAGATCCATTTGTTTTGTGTGTGAGTGCAGCTCTCTGTTCACAATGGAAGGTGTTTGCTGGAAAAGCTGTACCTTTTTGTGTTGTTTCCTAGTTAATGTATGTCAGTGAACAATGTATTTTCTCTAGAAAAGGTACCAGAAAACAAACTGGCTGATTCTTTGCTGCAAACCTGATGAAGAAAAAGCAGGCACGGGCTTTTTTATAGGTCACTTTTACTACTAAACTGTCTTTCCTGAGTTTTCCCTCAGTGTAAAAATTGATTATTGTAGTGTATGCTCTGATAAAGCCCAGGCTTTTGCTGTGGTCATGATACTCACTTTAGGGGAAAAAGGAGAACACATTCATATAAAAACTCTGACTCAGGGTCCCATCAGAGCTTTATTATCAATTTTAACTTCTTTGTAACAAATGTCTTTTGTTTGAACTGGGTTAAAGTGCACTCCAGAATATAATGCCATTAACTTGAAAAATAAAACATCAGATTTGGTGAAGGCGTGGAGGACTGTGAAGGATAATGCTGAGTTTTCTGAAATTTCTTCTGTTTGGGCTTTTCACATGATCTTCAAACCCTTTTTTTTTTTTTAAGAGCATTACAAAGATGACTTTGTCTGCACCCTCCCACAGTTGCCGCCTTGTTTGGGAACCCTTGTGAAAGGAGACTATTGTCTGGAGCACCAATATCTGTGTATGCAACAAGGATGGGTTTTCGAAGCAAAACAGTTCCAAGCATCAAAATGCAACATGTTTAAATCGAAGTCAAAGCCAACAAGACACAGATATTTTACCACAAGCTGAAACCATCTCCCTGTCCAAAGAACACAACATAGGGATAGCGTTTCTGTGCCCAGGAGTGGTGCCCTCAGAGCAATTCACCTTTCTGAGTCTGATGGTGACCTGACTGTGCTGCAGCAGAATCACACCAGGAACTAGACACAGCCTATGGAATTTTAAAATGTACTTAAAGTCACTTCCTGAAGCATTTTTAAAAACATAAGAAGAGATCCAACAGTTTCAGCTGCTTTGAGTATCATTGAGGGCTGAGGAGACCCCTCTGGAGTCATCACTTGAGTAATTCACAGCTGCGTTAGTGGAAGACTTCAAAATTATTCTAAAGGTACCCGAATTCGTGTGGTTTTTTAATCTGTGCCATTGCAGTTGAGCACCAGGCGCTCTGAGGAAACAGGACGTGTAATGCAAGCAACATTTCTAAGCGTTTTTCCTCAGGACTGGAAAGCCCCTCAGTGTCCATGCCGGGGCGCAGTGCTGGCATTCAAAATGCCTCCCCAAGCCCCGCTTCCCGGGTGAGGGACAAGCGGCTGACCCGCTCCAAGAGGAGGGAGGCAGCGGCTGTGCAGGTACAACGGGCCGGTGAGGGCAGTGGTGCGCGCCCTCCATGGCTGCGGCGCTGCGCTCGGCAGCCTGGGGCAGGCAGGGCCGGGCTGTGGTGCAGTGTGCGCTCGGGCGCTGAGGAGGCGGGAGCTCCCCACAACCCTCCTCCGCCTGTGGTGCCCCGCGGCCCTGAGCGGCCCCTGCCTGGGCTGTGCCCTGCGCTGCTCGCCGGGTGCCTCCTCTGGAGCCGGGGAAGGAGGCAGTGAGGAGCGCCGTGCACCTGAAGTACCTGCACTGAAAGCCCCTTGCAGGAAGTGTGTCCCTGCAGCCATCCCGCACAGTCCTGCTTGTTCTTGCTTTGCAGTGTGCACAGACCTTTCCCCTAGGAGGTGAATGTCTGCTCCTCAGCAGCGGTTGTCTTCTGTCTTTGACAGCCGAGGTGCGTTCAGCCTACAGCCTGCACCATTTTGCAGTGGAGGCTGCAGACAGGCCTCATTTCCCTGTCACAGTGCTTCCCTTCTGGTAACGTGCAGGAAGCCACACTGGTTGTCTCTCTGTGCTTTGAAAATTGTCATTTTGTGCTGTTGATAAAGTAATTTAATGGAGTTAAAGTCACAGTTTTAGTACTATGGTTCTGCCCTGTAAAAGTCTGTGTTGTTCTGTTTTCTGTTGTTTGAGAAGCAATGTGTTGTATGTCACCTTATAGGCTAATTGCAGATGAAATTCGGGCAAACTTGGAACAGGCTGGTTTAGAGGCCTCCCCAAGCAATTCTGCTGCTTTTTCAGCTCGGCGTTATGCCTGCACGTCTGGTCACAAATTCACACAGTATGTAGATCCTGTAGGTCAGGACCCAAAGCATCCCCAAGGCCTCAGATCCACAGTTAGCCAGCCTGCGGCAAGTGTGCAGCTTGTCCCCACAGAAACATTGTCAGGATCTTGATGAGAGGGCATCAACATGGCCTATGGGGATCTTTAGTTGTCCCAGCAAATTGACTATTCCCATGGATTTTTGCAAGCTTTAATAAATGAGTAAGCAGGATCCCAAAGCTTAGGCTCACTTTCACACTCTGATCGATCTGGACACTAACAAGTATTCCCACAAACCTTTGAAAGGCATACGAGCTCTTGTTTTCAGAAAGAGGCGTCTGCTTTTTGGGTGCCGCTCCTCCCTGATGTTGTAGCCCAGTGTGTTGCACCGGTTCTTTCTACAGCTGAGGCACATTCCTGTGTTGAAAGTGTTGATGTCGTTGCACCAGTATGCTGTGCTCTGCTTGTCGCTGTGAAGCAGAGAGTCGATGAACAAGTGAACTGACCTCTCGTGAGCACATTTCACAGTTTGAGCAATGCCTGAAAAAATGCAAACAAAACTTTTCATGCCTTTGCTCCTCTTTCTTCTTCCTCGTTCCCATATTTCAACTGCAGAGGGGTACAGTAACCAGCTGTAAGCAGTATGTTATTGTTTCCACCATGCCCTTTTACTACCCTTTACATAATTATTTTTCCTTCTCCCCAGCCTCCACCCCTTTACATCAAGATTTTGCCTCAGAAATTATAGCTTGTAGAAACTTTACTTTTAGGATCATTCAAAAATAGTTTGGCTGAAGCCACATGATAATAAAATTGGATAATTTGCTTAAACTTCTCTAGCCTGTTTAAGACTAAATATGAACCTTGATTTCATTGTCCTGGCTGTTATAGTCAAAATGAAATACAATTTAAGGCTATATGCAGTCTTTCAGATCATGCCACATTAGAGGCAGCAGTTGCATTCTGAATGGTTGAACACTGTTGTCTGTTGGATACTTACACACTAGTGTCATCTTTTGTCCCTATCAGAGTGACAAACTCTCATGTTGAATTTTGATTTCAGCTACTACTGAGAGGAAATGACCGAAAAAAAGTATTAAAAACATTAAAATATTAAATACATAGACATGATTTTATGAGAGGTAACTTTTTCTTCTGTGTCAAATTACGAAAGTTTCCTTCTGTGTAATTTGGATGTATCATATAGGCTGTTCCTATGTGTTTTCACTGATAAGCGTTCTAGCTGATGCTTGGTTTCACATTTGTCATGAATTACTTGATATCAAGTGAAGTCTACTTTTAGGCAGTGCGTTGATACTTGCATCTGTACCTTTTTCAGTATGTTGTATCAGTTTCTCTATATGCTTATGTTTAGGTACACTGGAAATAAGCTTCAATATATAAAACCCGTCCTCAAACACTGGCAGTCAAGTCCTAGAGAGAGCCTCATCTGTGCAGCTAAAGGACATGGAGTTGGGGAAAGGTGAACTAAGGAGGTGAGTAGTACAGCTCTGTGTTTTATTTGATTTGAAATAATTAATTGCACACTAGATTAATCTGACTTAATTAGAATAATTTTTCTCATTTCCTCTGCTGCTGAAACAAATACCTTTGAAATTATTCAGAAGTGCTTGACAGCAGGATGCTGTGGCCTCACTTTCTGAAGTGCTAGGCAGCTAAATTCCTTACTGGAGTCAGTAAGAACAGTTTGAACTCAATACATGTAAAAATCAGATAACCAAATTCTAGAAAAGAAATTTCTTGCATGTAATGGGAGGTAATACTCCCACTAGATACTGCTTAAGACCATAGAGATCTGTTAAGTTTCCCAAAGGTACCGTCAGTGCAGCTGCAGTGCTTCTTCCCATTTTGTGCCATTGGTTCTTACCAGTGATTCCGTATTCTGCAATGTGGTTATACACATGCATGATGTGACAGCCAGGCTGAAAGGTGCCTCCATTGGGGTAAAAGTCAAAATGAGCCACAGGCTGCTTGATGCCAACACTGAGACCCATGTGCTGTTTAGTGAATGTATGAATTGCGTCTACGAAGTTTGCATCATCTGGAGATAACCGGTCTGTTGGTGACATGCCTTCAAACAAGGGGCCAGCAGGGTCAAGGCCTGCAATAAATGCAAATAATCCATTTGTGATGTAGTGCAGATAGGCTGTTCTTTTACTGTTGTGAGAAAAGCCTGTGATAAATATTTAAAAACAGACAGCACTGGTACTTTACAGGGTCTTTCACCATAGAAACAAAGCCAGGAACACTTGTCCTGCAGAGGGTACAAGATCACACCAAAAGGTAAAAACAGGCACTCTAGTAAGCAGTAACTGCTACATGCACAAGGATACAGTCCCAGAGATCGATTTGTTTGTTATAGACAAACTGTGCTGCTCCTGCCTTATTGCCTGAGGGATGTTTATTTAATTTTGTTTTCATACTCTAGAGGTCGTGTATTTCAGATGCCCTTTTGAAGATACCAGTCCCACAACAAGGGTGACTTTTAGCCCACATTTAGGACCTGAAACTATAAAGCTTCACTTATTGCTTGAGAGATTGTATGTCTGCTGGACACTTTTTCTAATAATTGTTCAACTTAAAAGCCTTCAAGGCAAATTATTGCAGTATTTAGAAAAATAATATACCACTTAGGGAGTCTCGCTGACTTTCAGTTCACAAGATATATTTGCATGGTGCTCTTTTTTGTTGGGAACTGATTTATGGAGAAGGGCTCTCTGCGTAGTTTAAAGCTGCATTCAATTTTAGAACAAGCTTCTAAATTTGAAATTCTTCAGTTGGTATTATGGACTAACTTAGTTGCATAGATGTAACTGGACAAGACAGGCTACAAGCAGGCATGTCACCCTCAAGGCATGCAATTGCTCTTATTTTTAATAGCTTTTACACTATGAAATATTTGAGCTAATTGTTACAAATCTGAGTAATTTGTACTGAAGAATGCATATAGGCGTTTTACAAAATATGTTTTAATGTGGTTAAATATTTTCTACTTATTATTGAAGTTTGATGTACTAATATGCTTTGAACAAGCAGCACTGATGAACTGAAGTCCTTTGTGTGCACACAGGTGTAATATGCCACATAGTGTAAAATCGGCTTCTTGGCATGCAGGCGCTGTCACAAGAGCTGATTATGTAATGAACTGTGATATGTGGCAATGAATCCAAGATCAGAATTGGAACTTCAGGCTAGTCATGTGAATTTGCCCCTGTGAAAACAATCAAGCGCTAACCTTAATTGAAGCATCTATTAGGGATACAACACATGGTGATAATTCATTTTGAAAAGTGTTTAATTAAATTTCCTAAATCTTAATTTCTAAAGCAATGGGGTGTATCTTCTAAACTGTGATGAATATTGCTGTTCAACAGCTAAATATTGATGTGATATTGATATGTCAAATATCTGTGTAACTTAAATCCACTGACTGTTACATTTCTTAAAATTATGTCTCTTACCTGTAATTCTTCCAATCTTGTTCGTACCACTGATAAAACTTCCAGCAAATCCTGAAACATGAGCTCCTAGGCTGTACCCAATTAGGTGAGCATTGCTTCTGGAAAATTGAATAGATTCCTGGAAGACAGTGGCAGCTTGATTTAGATGCAAAAAATGTGAAATGTAAACAGTGAAATACTTACTTGAAGCTAGGAATACCATGAGTTACAACACAGGAAATGTATATGTTCATGATGGAAGTCAAATGAGGTGTGTGGATCATGCACTGAATCTTTCCCCTGTCTGAATGTTATTCCTTGCCCCCTTTTCACACAGTAGGAAAACACCACACGTTTGGGCACTGCTACTTACGTGCTGTGCTCTGGAAAACCATCAATGCAGATAACAGGATTTTTGATGCTGTTTGTTGCAAGTGGTGCAAATGTGCATTGCCTTTTGTCCACAGCATTTGACTTTCCTATGACTAATGGGTATCTATCCTTTAACTTCAGTGTAAAATAATCCTTCCTAGAAAATGCTTCTCTTTTTTTTTCCTGAGACACTAGCACAAGCCAAAGTAGCAAAACATTCATCAGACATGCTAAGTGATACAGAAGTGATATTTCTTGAACTGGTTTGTACAAAACTAGATACCATGTATGAAACCAACCTACTGAAGCAGAATCAGACTCAAGCCTGGCTTCCTACCTAATCAGTACTATCTAGATCTTAAGCATTTCATGTGAGCTGCAAGGCTTGAAGTTTTTCTGAAAAGAAAAAATTCTGTAAAGAATTCCCCTACTAACTCTTGGATTAAGAGTGCTGAGATTTACTTTGATTTTATTCTTTATTAAAATGTTGCACAGCACCGCAGTTTTTGTTTCAGATATTGAGGATATTCCAAATTCTCGCCAGCCTGTAAGCAGACAGAAGCATAACTATCTAGTTAGGACAGTCAGAATGAAGGTGGTTTTCACTGTTAAACTCAGGAAGGGTGCTTCTCAACAAAAGGAAGGTGTACAGCTTGAACACATGCAGTTGAATGATGTGAAAATTTGTGGTATATTTAAATCCTAGAACATACTGTGGTACAAGAGAAGCTACCTACAGTGCTGGAGCGAGGAATTGTTTATTCAGGCCTCGACTTGTTTGCTTACTCTGGAGAAATCACAGACTGTCTTTAATTGTTGACAACGTGGTGTGTTCTCCTGGGAACTGAACAAAGTCCGCCATTTCATTCATTCAATAATTAAACAGCTTCAAAATGTGACTTTAGGCTCAATTTAAACTACATTTGACCAAGAGCTAAAGTTTGTTTTAATGTCACAACAAAAAAATAGTGACTCTGTCTCCTCTGCCTTCTCTTCTGTGCTTGTTGTCTCTGAGCATGGTACCTGACAGCCTCTTCTAGTCCCGCCGTTCCTTTTGAAAGCAGCTTAGCCATTCAACAGTATTTGCTACAAATCTTTTAGCTTTGCAGTGTATTTCCCCTTCATCTTAGGCCTCACTATATTCAAATTAATGTATTAAAAAAATCATTGTGAGGCCCAGAAGTATAATTTAAGTTCAAATTAGGTATCTTAAATTAGTAGTGGAGATAGAGGAAATAAGAGTTGCCTGGTTTGTATGAGTGATTCTCATTCTAGTGATTCCTTCCTGCATTTTCTTGAGTGGTGCTGGAGACCAGTGATCCCTTGCAGACTTGTCTGCAGGCTTTTCAATCCAGCCGTGGCCACTACTCCCTATGTAGTAGTTTTGATAAGCAGTCACTATGTTAACATGGCTCTGTACTCGCTGCTACCTCCCTGTCATCTTCTTTGTTTGGCCTGTCTGTCTTCTTGAAAGGTCTCCCTTTACATTCTGGATCTCTAAGCCATTATTTTAGAATAATCTTTGAGGAGCTGAGGCAAAACTCAGACACAATGTCATTCTTGAATTCTGCATTAAAAGCAGAAGATAAAAGCACAGATAACATACCCCATTTTACTGAACTAACCACTTCCAAATGATTATGTGTGTATGCTTTCAAAGTGTAGGACTCTCAGCTGTCTGGACACATGCTAACTGAAAAGCTAAAATAACATGAAGCTCTCTCATCTCTAAACATATATAAAAAATATTTTAATAAGCAAGAGCACTTGCTTTTTTTTTCTCTTGCATAATGGAAGTTTTATGAAGTCATATGAAAATTTATGGAAGAAAAATTTTCAATATATTAATATAAGGTATTGAAAAGAACATCATTAATCAGCATAGTATTGCAGAATGGTGGCAGAAGCATAAGAACAGATAAATAGGTCTTTTCCAGAGAAACATGGGTGGCTCTTACCTCCAGCCATTCCAGGAAGTGTGCTATCTCCTGCCCTATATAGCGTGTATTCTGTACAGCAATGGGATAGTGCTGGTGAGCAGATACAAGCCAGTCTGCGACGATCACGTTAATTTGTTTTTGCTGAGACTTCAGAGCTGCTGCCATTTTCCAAATCCAACTTTCTAATATTCCATCCACCTGTTTTATTAAAAAAAGAACCCAAAAAAAAAGCGCCTATTCTTACTGTAAAGCAGTCTCTGCCAAGTAGTTCTTGTTGAAAGCTCAAGGAAACAAAAACCATAATATAAAGAAGGAGGGTATAGTGCTGATAACTAGATTTTGGGGCCTACAGCATGCTTCAGTGCTGAGACTCTTTGGAAAAAAAAGCAAAACAAAGAATATAAGTGTATAATAATTTGTCTTGTAACATGAGCTGTTGTCAGTGAAATGATGTCCCAAAATATTTACACTCGTCCTGAAATCATTGATGTTACTGATTCACTGAGTAAAAAGAGACAGAAATGCCCAGAATATTTCTGATTTCATTCAAGAGCAGCTGTCCCGTGTATATTTAAACTGAAAGGGTTGGAGAGGGAGGGAACCTGGAGGATTGCAGACCAGCAGGCATTTACTTCTACAGCCATTCCATTGTGAGATTTGGTGGACCAGAATTATTCAGAGTTCATAGAATCATAGAATGATTAGGGTTGGAAAGGATCTTAAGATCATCCAGTTCCAATCCCCTGCCATGGGCAGGGACACCTCACACTAGACCATGTTGCCCAAGGCTCTGTCCAACCTTGCCTTGAACACCGCCAGGAATGCTTTAAATCAGGGCTGAATCTAATTCTTGGCATGGGACTCCCATACGAAAATTGCCTGTAGATTTCCTTCAGAATCCTGGTGGGGAATATCCTCTTCATGCTATTTCTAGCCATGTTTGCTACCAGGGGAATCCACCATCATTCTAATCACAACCTTTCTTCTGAAGTTACTTTTGGTACTAGCGTAATGAGAGGAAAGTATATCAAATCACATGTAGTTTGAATTAAACATAAAATGTGAGTTCATACCGACCATCCATGGACTATCATCACCAGAGGAAGAGAGGCATTGAAACTGCATTTATCAAGAGTCTCCAACTGATTATAAAAAATCTGACAGTCTTCTTTACTTGCATCTGTATAGAGTCGAAATTTGGTTGCAAACTTTTGGTGATCTTTCTTTGTTCTAGTATGCTGAATCTGCGATTCCAGTGCCTCTGAAATGAGATTCGTAAGAATGGAAGAAGTTACTAGTAAAACACCTTTTATAAGACAAAGTAAACTAGTAAGACTGAAACTTTAGCTGTGTATAATTGCTGCCCACTCCAGGTGGGCCTAAGCTGTACATTTTGATTCAAAAGAGTGGTTTCTTTCAAAATTTGAGATGGTCTAAATGTGCCTCCGAGTCCATCTATTTGAGAAATAACAATTACACAGGAAATCTTGATCTCATTACTGTGTGCCCTTATAGAATGCATAAGTATTTTAAGAACCCAGCACAGGTGTTTTGACTTTACAATGTTAGTGCTTGCACAGGCAAGCACATTCATAGGCTATTAACTCTGCAGGGTATATCTTCCTAATATGCATTTGATAGTAATTGTTGAGCAAGCTTCATTACACTAAAATAACCATTTTATTCAGGGTTGTAACTCTGCTTGGAAACTTAGGTTACTGCTTAAAATGACATAACACATAATACATGATTCTTTTTCTCTAAAAAGGCAAGATGAAATGGTTCCAGTTGCAGTGGTTCCAGTTGCAGTGGTTCTGGTGGTTTTGTTTTTAGATGAAATAGCTTGGAACACATAAGATAGCATTTTTGGAAATGTCTGTTAACTACCTGGGATGCTGTCTGTATTTAAGAAAGTGGGAGCAAAGTGAACTGTGTTCTCATCAACATTATGAGCTTAGAAGGAAAAACATAGAGAAATTGCTTGAGTAAAGGAAAAAGAAGTAAAATAAAGCAGAAGCTTACAAAACCACATTGTGACATGCAGGCCTGGTGTTTCATTCTAATAAGACTTCAGACTCTTTTAGTTAGCTGAAAATAATGTAATGAATTATTCCTAAACTAGAAGAAAATGGACATTAGTAGGAAAAAAAGTTAAGTTTTAATGGACTAGACAAATGAGAGGTTACAGTTGTTTGTATTGGAAAAGAAACTTTGAGTGGAGAGAGTTTACTAATAGAGTTCCTCAGGGGCTGTTTTTTGGCTGATCATGTTTTCCTCTTTTCATTAAAGAAACAGGAAAGATACAAGACTGTCAAATTTGTGAGGCATTTGCTAATACTGCAGAGAGCAAAATGTTAAACACTAAGAGCTATATCACCTTGAAAATAAGCAACAGAAACAGGTAGAAATCTTGTACTGTAAAGTGCAAAGTCATGCAGTTGGTAGCTATTTCTTTAAAAATGTGACTTGTAAATTGGAAGTGACATAAGGGGAAAAACACTTGACTGTAGGAATCCGTAACAAAACTGACTGAGTCACTGCTATGATTTGGGTGTGAGAAAAGAAAGCATAATCCCAAGATGCACCAAGGAAGATGTTGTGGGTAGGAAGAGAGGATGTTTAGTGCTAGTAAGTTATTATTAACAACATACAGAGCAGCGTGTATAGTATTTTATTCACTGAGAAAGAAGTTAAATTATCCGTGTTGGACAGAGCTCGTGTTAGTTAAATTTTAGTTCTTGTCTTTTTCTTGCATAAAAGTGCCTTATACGCCATTAATATTGGAAATACTGTATTTTGTCTTCTAAGTCAGCACATTCTTTTGTACATCACAACTCATGTCTGGAGATGCTTTCAGAAAACATCTAGAATCATAGCATATTAATTTCTATATTCTATCTGGAAATGTATCCTAAGGTTCTCTGATGTTGTCTTGATAGAATTTTGATAATTTACAAGGTACTTCTGATGCATTTATAGATGAACCTTTATCCTGCAAGCAATTCTGGTGATGGGAAGCTCCCATACTCATATATTTGCAGTAGTAGCATGTTATAATGCACAGTACAAGGAATCCTAATGTGAAAGCATGCTGGATTTAGATCAGACTATTTTTGCCACATGTCAGTCTTGTTAGACATTTTATTCAGGGTTTTATTTTAGTATAATTTTATGACATGATACAAACAGCACATTTAATTTGGTTAAGTGAATGGCAATTCTGGCAAGAAAACTCCCAAGCTGAGCTGCACTGGGTGTGCACTGTTTTCTCTTTGTCCCTAATTATTGTACATTCCAAGTAACTGCAGGCAATGTTATGTTTCCTGCATAGGAAACATTATTGTATAAAGTTGTTCAGCCTTCTATGAGGGCTGGAATTTCGTAAGCTTCAAAGAGAGTTTGTGAAGGTTTAGTTGTCAAAATGCTTTGATGTTTCACATTTTTCATAATGGTGCTTTTAACTGTGGTAACTGGCTAGGACTAAGTCTGATAATTTCTCTGTTACAATGTCTGCTTAACAGCATTTCTGTTTGATTTTTTTTTATGAGAGTGGACTCAGTTTCTGAAGAAAGTAATATTAGGAGAAAGTGAATCTAGATAAAGAACTGAAAATTAGAAAGAGTTCTAATTATGGTGATATTCTCTACCTCTGTTATTTTCAGGCTTTGGGGAGTACCCCTTACACAGAGATAAGTATTGTGCTCTATTTTTAGCATAAAGAAAAACAAGCTTGTGCCTGTTGTTGTACACACGCTTTCTTTGTTTTATGCCTTGTTTTAATTTTCCTTTTGCTGTGTCTGTTTCTACAAAGCAAAGGCGCTTTGTCACTTTCTGTATTGTTTGTACTTACTACAGAAAGCAAGTCTAATAAATAGCTTTTTTCTTTATACACTGACTGTGAAAGTGCTGTGGTGCTTCAATGGGTGAGCTTTTGGCTTGCTAGTAAGTCTGAGATTAAAAATACAGTTTGAACTTCTTCAAGGCTGTCAAAAATTAAAAGTTCCAACAGAATCTGTTGTGTTACTAGACAAAACTGCTTCAGTCTGTTAATCTGTGTGATGACTTGAGAAAGAAAATAGTCTGAAGAGTTTGGCTTCTACAACAGACTTGCTAAAAATGCCCTACCGGTGATTCATAGAATCATAGAATAGTTAGGGTTGGAAAGGACCTTAAGCTCATCCAGTTCCAACCCCCCTGCCATGGGCAGG
>JAOEHY010041910.1:0-25044 GCA_025447955.1 Psilopsiagon aurifrons
TTTTTTTTTTTTTTTTTTTTAAGGGATGAAGTTTGGTGAAGTAAAACAAGACCTGCAGCAAATTAGAACAATGGGAGCAGTTTCTCCTATAATTACCCTTAAAAAAAGCTAGGAAAGCCTTGTTAGTCAAAAATCTTCACCAAAACCAAACCTTCAAAGTGATTTGGATACACAAGTATCAGAAATTACATTAATTTCTTTGCAAGAAAAAATAAACTAGATGCTTGTTTCTGAGGTGACAAATGCTTTTTAAAAAGACATTTAAAATCTGTGGAAAATGATGGCTTGCCTCCCTGAAATTCCCATAAATCTTTTCCACTTAGGTTTGCAAATATACTAAGACCCAATCATAAGAAGTATATATATTCCCACAGCTTTCTTAATAAATGTTCAAGATCCTTAATTAAACCAAATATTCAGTAACATTATTTCTTCTCTTTAGACCCAAAGTAATTTTTAATGGGAAATCTAAGTGTGCTAGCTTAAAAAAAACACAAACGTGTTCATGAACAAACCTGCGTTCATGTTCCTTCTTCAGACCATCCTGTTTTCTTTTACAACCAGAGGTTTAATGGTCCACACAAACTGTTATCATTCTTTTGAAAAGATTATTGTTATTTGACTGTCTAAATTGCAAATACAAGAAGCATCTTCAATAGCTTCTACCCAGCATGGGTGGGCAAAACCTGAGAGGATTAGGATGGGTTGACAGAGGAGCTGTATTTACATTTATCTGGGATATTGGTAAGTGTTGTACTACTGCTACAGATCATATTGCCCCAGCAGGTGCTACGGTAGGAAGAGCTGATGTATATTAAGTCTTTCAGAGATACCCTTTCTGGGTATTCTAGATGGTTCTAGACAATTTACTATATTCTAGACAAGCACAGGGCTGAGTTTTTCAAGCACTGCCTCCATTTCTCCATACATAATCACTATGGAAACAAGTTTGAGAAGTGACACCAATGAAATCATTAGAATTGTCACAAATTATTGCTTACAATTTACATTATTTGCCTATATTTCTTGCCTATACAAGAAATATTGATGAACAGCTTATTGAAAAACCCGAGCATTAAAAAGATCAATATTTTTTCTACAACAGTATGAAAGCAACGGGCACGATCGCTGATCATTTAATTTTCCTTACTGCTTTATTTTGGACGGCACTAACCTTTGCATCGGCCTCGACAGACTGTTTTTCGCGGACATAGCTATACTGTGAACTGCGGCAGATCACAGCACCGCGTTTTCAGCAGCGCCCGGAGGACCACCCCGCCTGTCTCCTATAAATACTTTCCAAATACGCCTTCCCCTCCCCATAGAAATCATCCCGCTTTAACAAGCCGCTGAGAGCCGGGTACACTTCTGCTCGCTGGCGCTCCAGCCGCAGGCGGGCGGAGCGCCGGGCCCTGCCGGCCTCTTCACCGCGGTGCCGGTTTCCATGCATATCCGCCCAATGCCTGCGCTGGCCGGGGCCGAGCGTGGAGCCCTCAGGCGCCACCATCTTTTCTCCTCACCACACTGACCCCCAGGTTAACTTGCCCAAGCTCAGCCCCCTCCTACCCCTCACCAAAAAGCGAGGAGGGAGAATTCAGGTTGTTTTGCCTGGCCAGGAGAAAGGAGACATTTCTGGGGGGAGGGGGAAGGGCGAACACCGCGGCCAGGCACCAGGCCTGCCCCCCCCCTCTCGCCTCTGACGTCCCCTGACTCCAGGCAGGGGCGCTTTAAAAATAACCGACATGGCGGGGGAAACGCAGACATAACAAAGCCGCTCCATGCACCCCAACCGCTGCCTCAGCACCCATTTCGAGACCCTTCAGCCCGGCGGCCCGCCCCGCCTGGCCTAGGCCTCCCGCGCCCCCTCCTCTCCCATTCCCGCGCCCCCTCCCCCGTGCTGCAGCAGGGGCCGAGGCGGGAAACCCCGTGCGCAGGAACGAGCGCGGGGGGGGGGGAAGGGGAGAGCTGGAGGAAGGAGCAGGGTACTGTCACGCAGTCAGTGGTGCAATATCCTTCCGCGCTCTGAGGTAAAAAAAAAGTAGCTCTATGTTCCTTTGACCTCGCGGCCTCGAGCGGCTCAGGAACCTCTTTCAGGGTACCTCAAAGAGCGTAGTGAGGGGTATCTCTTAGGAAGGGGGCTCAATCGGGGGAGATTCTTGTATTTTTCCCTGCGGCGTGAGGTGTATATCCATGCGCAGAGCAGAAGAAAACAAGTCCGGCAGCACGGCGGGTATATAAAGGGGGCGCCGCGGAGGGCTTTCCTTTTCAGTTGAGGACAGAGCTGGTGATCGGAACATGTCAGGCGGCTCCGCGGATTATAGCAGGTATGGCGCGGCGTGTAAAGGCCTTGGACCCCTTCCTCGTGAAGGGGTTTGGCGGAGGCGGCCCGGGAGAGGAAAAGAAGAGAGGCTATGTTTTGGGGGGGGTGCCTGCGCGTTCGAGATGAGAGCGCTGAGGGCGGCTCGGCGCTGCGGTTATTCAGCTCTGATGCCCGGACCCTCCCGGTTCTAGACGTTTCGGTCTCGTTTCTCGTATTACTCTCGTTTCGGCCAGGGTTTGAGTTCCATTTTTCGGGTTTTGCTTTTTCGTTGTTGATTTTTCTTAATAATCCTCAACCTTGGGGGAAGAAAAAAAGGCAATTTTTAATTTATTCACACGTACTGAGCTACGTGCTAACTAGAACGCTTGAGCACGTTGTTCTGGAATTTTTGTTCCTAAAGCCCTCTCCCCCGCCTGCGCTCTGCCGTTGGTTCGCCCCGCGTTTTCGGCCCTGGTTGAGGGCGAGACCATTTTCTCGGGGAGGGGGGAGGGCGCGGCCCCCATGGCGCCTGCCTCCGCCTGCGCGCGGTGCCCGATTTGCGCAATCCCAGGGGTGGAGCTCTCGCGAGAGTTGGTTGGGGCGGGGCGGCGGCGGAGCTGCAGCGGAGCCGGGAGCCCGCCCCCCTCTTCCCGCCACCCCCATTTCTTCGGCAGGCGCTGCTGCTGAGCTGGCTTAAGGCTGCGCAGCGGCAGCCATTGCTCCGCTCCGTGCCCACAAGTGCGGGCACAGCGTGCGCGGCCCCGCCCCAGCAAGGATGCCTTCGTGAAGGGGGCGCTGTACGCTGGGGGACGCGGCTGTTGTCTTGCCCGCTAAGTGTTCTTGTTGGGTTTGTTTTTTTTTTTTTTTTCAGGCAAGTCTGTTAACCTGGGGTTGAGCCATATCTTTCTGGTAGATTTTTCAGAAGTCTGAATTTTGCCGTGAGCCCCGCTATGGCAAGACGGCGTTTGTCACATTAGGAGCTGAGGGCTTGGGTTAGTGGCACCTGATCCAGTGGGGAGAGAGTAGGAGTTCGACCACTGGCAGAATACCAGAGCACCTGTCAAAGGTTTCAGATACGGCTTTTGGCAGCCAAGATGTTGACTTGTTTCTGCGTGTTAGTTGCTGCTGTATTAACAGCTTGTTCTGTTTTGTGACAGAGACCATGGCGGCCCAGAGGGAATGGACCCCGATGGTGTCATCGAGGTGAGCACATGAGAACTGACTTGAGAATTTATAATCACTGACAGAGATCAGTGTTGGATATAATTTTTTGTATTTCTTCCTTTATTACAGAGCAATTGGAATGAGATTGTTGACAATTTTGATGATATGAATTTGAAAGAATCCCTTCTAAGGGGCATTTATGCTTACGGTTTTGAGAAGCCATCAGCTATTCAGCAGAGAGCTATTATTCCATGCATCAAAGGTATGTGGGTGATTCATTTATAATCAACATTCTGTAATTTGGAAAATGTAAAATATATGCATGGATGAAGTATGGTGCAATACCTATTTTTAATCCTTATTAAAAAAGTGATATGATGGTACACCATCTTTCGGGGCTGACCTGAAATGGAGAGAACTCTTAATACTGATCACTTATTTCAAAGGGAATAAAGTAAACTGGAAAACTGAATGACCTGTGTGGGAGCAGTAAATGTGTATCCTACTTTTTTTAGGGTATGATGTGATTGCTCAAGCTCAGTCAGGTACTGGCAAGACAGCCACATTTGCTATTTCCATCCTGCAGCAGTTGGAGATTGATCTCAAGGAGACCCAAGCACTAGTATTGGCCCCTACCAGAGAGCTGGCTCAACAGGTATTGATAGTGTAGTTAAAGTAAAAAGCTGCTTGTGTGTTGCATAGGTTTCAGGTTTCACAACTGTGAGACAAAATGGACTACTTCAGGGGCTGTAGATAATATCCATTCAGAACCCTCTTTTGTTGAGTCATGGGGGGATATAAATTGGCTTCTGTCCCACAAGTTCTCTGCCTGCTCCAAAAACAAGTTGGTGCATGTGGAGGGTGTGCTGGGGCAGGGATGCAGGAGCCAGCTGCAGTGCAGTGTATTCTTCTGAGGGGGGACCTTCAGCAGAAAAACAAAATACAAACCCCTTTATTACAGTGTTCTGAGTGGAAATAAAGCATACTTTTTTGAAATTATTTGAATTTGCGTGCAGTTGTGCAACATGAAAACTGCAGTGTGCATGTGGTCACTTCTGTATTTTTGTGATGTTTTCCTGACAGTGTTACTGCATGTCTATTTCACCTTCAAGGTTTGGTATTCTGTTTCGCTTAGTGGGAATGTTTAATAAAATTTACAGGATATTTAAATTTCAGGATTAATACATGTCAGTAATGTGGGGTCTTAAGATGAAACACTGAACAGAGCTCAAATAGACTAGGAAGTAGATTACATGACATTTCCTATTGTTCTCAACTAGGATATAATGAGATGCCAGTGCTGTTGTTGAAGATTCTTGGAGGTAACGCTAAACACAATAAATGAGACAGGAAAGATTTTTCTTTTGTGGTTTTTTCTTTTTTTTTATAAGGCAGGTCTGTGGAAGCAAGTACCTGTGATCAGAATGTTCAGCCTTAGTTCTACTCTGTAGACAAGGGTGAGGTTAGACATGCTTTAAGACTGGCGTATAGCAATGTGCTTACACGTTCTTTTCATGATCGTTCTGTAAGTGCTTAATATGCAGACCTTAACAGTTGGAAACTTTTAACTATAACTTTTTTAACTGTTGCCAATGGATGCATTACAGTCACTTCCTTAGCTATTGCAGCTAGCGAGGACAAAAATTTAAGCCTCTGACTTCAGCTTCGTAGTAAACAAATTCAGTAATAAGCAGTTGGGCAAAACCAGTTATTAGCAGCTCCCTGTTCTGACCATAAAAGATGCATTGTCCTTGTTTGCTCTGTTGGCTTCCAAAGTCTGTAAGCACCAATGGTAACAGGGCTTAAGTCTTCAATGTACTAGGAACTGCTACTAACGGAAGGGCTTTATTTTTAGATTCAAAAGGTAATTCTGGCTCTTGGTGACTACATGGGAGCGACATGCCATGCTTGTATTGGTGGTACAAATGTCCGCAATGAAATGCAAAAGCTTCAGGCTGAGGCTCCACACATTGTGGTTGGGACTCCAGGGCGTGTGTTTGATATGTTAAACAGACGCTACCTTTGTAAGTATGAGTTTAAATTTGCTCTTGATAATAAATTTCAGTATAGATTTTGCACCAAGTAGGAGCTTAAGTAATGCATTTGTTGTCATTATAAAGTTGTACTGAAAAGTTTAGTCTTAAAGGAGAGTGGCGTTAATAAAAGTAGTATGTTTCTGAAACTCAAAGAGATACTCGTTTTTTTCTTTAATAGCACCTAAATGGATCAAAATGTTCGTTCTGGATGAAGCTGATGAAATGTTGAGCCGTGGATTTAAGGATCAGATTTATGAGATCTTCCAGAAATTAAGCACAAACATCCAGGTGAAAAAAACCCTATGTGGTTAAATTGATAGGTGCAAATTTAGTAAAAGTGTAGCTGAAAATTGCAGAATTATCCCTAAGTATGTGCTAACACAAAGTAATATATTCTAGGTTGTGTTGCTGTCAGCTACAATGCCAATGGATGTGTTGGAAGTGACCAAAAAGTTCATGAGAGATCCCATACGTATTTTGGTGAAGAAGGAAGAACTGACTCTGGAGGGTATCAAGCAATTCTACATTAATGTTGAAAGAGAGGTTGGTATCAGTTGTACTTGCTGTGCCTGGAAGCGTTAAGTTCTCTCACCTTCTTGTTACAGCACTGTGCTAAAATTACAGAAACCAAGGCTGAGCTTTGGTTTCTGTAGTAATGCTAGCAGAGTACATGCAAGAAGAAGAAGAACTGCACTGGATCAAAAAAGACTAGGGTGGACCTCTTTCTTAATGTCCAGTGTCCTGTGTCTTGAGATTGGTGCAACAGTTGATGCAGAAGCTTTGATTAGCGTGTTGTTCCAGCTTCTCAGGTTTTATGGAATATGACTGCACTAGGGCATGCTTTAATTGGTTATTGCTTTTAATTTGTAGCTTTTTTTAGGATTCTTGTTATGTCTGAATTGTCAGTGCAAGATGCAATTCCTGACCTTCTCTGTTCCGTTCAGGAGTGGAAGCTCGATACTCTCTGTGATTTGTATGAGACGCTGACCATTACACAGGCTGTTATTTTCCTGAATACAAGGAGAAAAGTAGACTGGCTTACTGAGAAAATGCATGCCCGGGACTTCACCGTCTCAGCTCTGGTAAGGATTGATGCTCTGCGTAACTTCTGAGATGTTGTGCATGTACTGAAAACAAAATCCCAACTGTATGTGAGTGAAAAGCAGGAAAGTTATGATATAGCTGTGCAGTGCTGTATTATCGTTCCCCCTGCTTAAAGGAAAATGTTTCCTTCTATCCCTACCTGCTTTGTTCCCACGGCAGGTAGGGACGCTGGGTTTCATACATCCCTTCAGTTTTTGAAGGGTATGCCAATCTGGAGTATAGGAACTGTAGTATTTACAGGGTTTTTTTTTTTTAATTAATTCTACAGCATGGCGACATGGACCAGAAGGAGCGGGATGTTATCATGAGAGAGTTCAGATCAGGATCCAGCCGTGTCCTGATCACCACTGACTTGCTGGTGAGCATTCTCTACCACTCAAGGCATTTATTTAAAGCTGGTGCCAAAAGCTTCATAATGTGGTGAAGGTTCTTGTAGCCTGAACTACTTGAAGCTTCTTGGAAGAGTAAAGACTACACTCCACTATGGGCTACACAGTTGTAGTTCATCACTAACCATGTGGTCGACAAAATCATGGGATAAGTAACTTCATCTATAGCCTGTGACTTGAGTGACTGATTCTGTGTTGCTTTTCAGGCTCGTGGCATTGATGTGCAGCAAGTGTCACTGGTTATAAACTATGACCTGCCGACCAATCGTGAAAACTACATTCACAGGTTAGTTGGCTTTATCTTCTACTTGGTGTGCAAAGCTGAGTGGCAACATCCTCTGCAGAGCCGGCACAAACCCTCACCGGTTTCCATCTTTAGTCCTTGCCAATAACAGGGGGGTGTCATGCATACATTTGTACAGTAACTGCTAAAAAGAAGCAGGAAATAACACCAGTGGTGCTTTAGCATTAAAAAGCCTTGACTTGCACAGCTCTAATTCTGAACAGAGGAAGGAGCAGGACTTCTGGACAATAAAGCAAAGCAGTGGGAAAATTTAGATATGATGGATTCAGTGATAGCAGAGATCTGAGGAAATTGCCAGCTACTGAACTACCTTTGTCACATAGGTCATGGAGTAGGATTACAATGCCCATTTACTGACAGCATCTTGACATCAGTGTACAGGTCCCAGCTGATCTTCAGTTGCTGCTGCTTGGTGACCAAATCAGTACTGTTAGCAAACTAGCAGTCAAAGAACTGCCTCAAATTCTGGAGGCCCAGCTGTGTTCATGCTTATAGTGCCTTGTGTGCTCTTGGTGGCTCCTCTTTAAACAGCAGTATTCTTTTCCTCTGTGGTGTGTCCCCTCTGGTAGCAATCTGAGATTTGTTGGCCTGGGTTTAGTTAACTGCTTCTAGTGACTGTCAGTAAGATAAGTGAGCTGTACTTTGTTACTTGATGTAAAAAAATACAGGAGTTGATAGCAGCAGTTGATGACACAAGATGGTGCTCAAATGGCATTGATGTCTAGCGCAGTTTGAATAAAGAGCAAGCTGGTATTTTTCTTCTGTTGTGATTACTCACTAAGCTTTGTGAGCCAGATTTGTGTATTTAGCTCTTGTACAAGGTACTTGGTTGTGCAGTCTGCAGGAGGGTAGAACTGATGGTGAGTGTAACTGAGCTGTATGCACTGATGTGTTAGGGACCAGCTTGGGCTTAAACGAAGTTGAGCTTGGATTTTCATTAAACAAAAAGTACAAACCTTAAGTTTTCCCACTGCAAATAATTACATGTTAAATTAAAATTCTCGAGTGTGATGTCCTTGTTACTGGCTGTAATTGGATAAACATGGAAACAGTCTGGTTTTTGAACAAGAGCTTCTTTGGATGCAGGTATGGATACAGATGTATTTGCCAGAGAGAGGTGCAGTCAGGACTTGATCCTACAATACCAGCCATTAAATTCTTTGCAGGCAAATGCAGTAAACTCATCTGCTCTGCTGCTCTCCCTAGGACGGGCACTCTTGTACTGCTGGAACTAACTGCTGTTTCTTTCTGACCAAATAGGACTTTGGTAGCAGCTGGTCCTGTAAATACAGCATAACCTGGCCAGTGGCAAATACCAGAGCAGCAGCAGTTAGGGATGAGTGGATACTGCAAACATGTGCAGTGGATTAGTTAGCATCTGAGTAAATGCATTCTCTTTTTGTGCAGAATTGGTCGTGGTGGTCGTTTTGGCAGAAAAGGTGTGGCTATAAATTTTGTCACTGAAGAGGACAAGAGGATCCTGCGAGACATTGAGACTTTCTACAATACTACAGTGGAGGAGATGCCAATGAATGTGGCTGATCTGATTTAATCCCTGGGATGAGGTGGCTTGATGCAGTGCTCGCTGTTGCTGAATAGGCGATTCACGACGTGCATTGTGCTTCTTTCTTTGGGGATATATTGAATCTTGTCTCAATGCTCATTACGGATCAGAAATACAGATTTTTGATAAGAGAAGCGACTTCTTGTCGTGAGCTCTTGTGGGGAAAGCCATTGGCTTTATCCACTTTAGGGTTAGACTGTTGGGGTTGGGTGGAAAGTCATGGGGTCTGTAAATTTTTTCTTTATTAGAAATTTATTTCCTAGTTCCATAGAAGTGGTTGTATTAGATGTTCTTTATCATTTAATAATTTACTTATGGACTAAAAGATATAAGTGCTGTATAAAGTCAGCCAATTATGTTAAACTAGCCTACCTTCCTTTATTGTATGTACTTACACTTCAGACTGAATTGGAAAGGCCTTTCAAAATCTAAACTTTTATAAGAGCATTAAAATGCATTTTTGTTTCATATGTATTTATTCAATAAAGTATTTAATTAGTGGTAAGTGTGATTTGGACCCTGTTGCTAAGCCCCAGCAAGCAAGCAATCATACTATTGTCTTAGTTTAGGGTTAAACCCAGTAAAATTTGCCATATTGCACATGTCTTAATGAAGTTTGAATGTTCAATAAAATACTTCTATATTCACTTAAATTGTAAATACTTGATTCTTGGGGGGTGGCTCTCACTGGTGAGGTGCTATAGCTGTGTCTGACCAGGCTCAGTCTGGCATGAAAGGCAGAAGTGGCACCTTACTGCTGGGTGTGAGCAGGCATGGCTCTGTGCAGTCCCTGTGGTCAGGGACTGCCTACAGTAGAAGTGCTAGAGGCTTTTCCTGTATAACACAGTGTTACGGACACCTGTCCATCACCCTGAGCTGAGACACCCATCACACTAGGAAATGGCTGGCTTAGTGATCTGTATTAAAATCTACTGTCTGCAGCATTGGTATGCACTACCAGGCCAAGGAACTCTGCTATCAAGGAAACCAACATGCTCAAAACAGTATCCATGAGAGGAACTGCCCTAGAGATGGCTCAACTATCCCTGTGTTCTGTAGCCAGTCACCAGATTGAAAACTGAGTTTGCAAGCAGGGATAGAGATACTTACAGTATGAGCCACTTTTGTAGAGGATTACCTCCCCTTCACCCCATGCTTTTTCCTGCATAGCTTGAGTGAACTTAAAAGTGTTGCAATACAGTTAATAGTGATTTTTGCAGCATCTAATGCTGAAGGAGCAGACATAAGATGGAGGCATGGGCCATGCTCGCCCGAGGCCTTATGGTCTCTAAATATGTGATTGTTTTGCCACATCAATACTTTCAAAACCAACCAATGTGAGCTAAGAGGAACAACTCACACTTTCTTCCTCTGCTTTCACCCAGTGATGACTTCAGTATGTATGTGCTCATTTTCTGGTGCATATACCTTTCCAGGTATAAGTCCACAACAACCAACTGCAAAGTAGGACCACCACCGGCCCCTCAGCAGCCACAGCGCACTCAAACCTAGTGTGAAAAAAAATCAAATCCTTTATCAGGATCTTTTCCAGCTGCTGAGCAGCCCTTTTATTGCAAAAAAACCCCAACCCACTACAAAAGCACCATAGTCTCTGCTCTCAGAACCTTGGTCACCTATGGTAAAAAGCTGTTCCATGCTGCAGGAGTCATTAAGTGTTCTGTGTTAGCTGCTGCATCACCACAGCACAGAGACTCATCAGCTGCAAGTATTCATCAGCACCATCTGCCAAGCATTTGTCTACTTCCTGCAACAGAAAAGAGAAAGTAAAAGCCTCTTAAAATGGTGGTGCTCAAGATAGTTGTCCCTTTGGTTACAATGGGGAACACCAAGATGATGTTCACCAGCTGTTAATCAGCCATGACACCTGTGGCACTCACACATCACAGCCATCACACCAACCTGGGACAAACTACCTCCATTTTCTCAGAGAGGTCAAGCCATGACAGCTTATAGGAAAGGCTGCACCATTTGCTCTGCAAGTAACTACTAGGAACAACACTATTCATTCTTCTTTAGTGATTTTAGCAAAACCTCCACCACAGCTGCCATTTCTTCTTGGTCAAAATTTAGCAAGTTAATGGGCTCTTTGGACAGGGTGTATTTTACACACCAGAACAAAACCCTACAATTTGCAGCTCCTGATTTTTTTTCTTCACGTGCTGACTTAATTGCTGGTGCAGTGATAGGATGAGGAGCAACAGCCATAAAATAAAACACAAGAAGTTTCACCTCAATGTGAGGAAGAACTTCTTTACACTGAGGGTGGCAGAGCACTGAACAGGCTGCCCAAGCACATCTTGGAGCCTCCGTCTCTGGAGACATTCAAAACCCACCTGGATGTGCTCCTGTGTAACATGCTGTAGGTAGCCCTGCCTTGGCAGCGGGGCTGCACTAGATGATCTCCAGAGGTCCCTTCCAACCACAACCGTTCTCTAATCTCATCTTAATTTTTCCTCCCACCTTGTATTAAAACAAGCCAAACCCCTAAAACCACAACCACCACTCCACCCCAAAAAGAACCATACCCAAAACCTACAAATATCCTTCTTGAGTCCCATGAGAACAATATAATACGGCTAATTCACTTAGCTGGATTTCAATTCCTTCTCATGAAATTTCTCATGACAAAAATTTAGGTTCCACCAAGAAACATTCAGAACTAAAAATCAAAATAAAGCAGCATTTTGGGAGAGAGTGCCTAAACAAGAATTAGTCAGTGGAGATTAATGCTGCTTCGTTGTGTTTCAACTCAAGCTACAGACTTACCGCAAGTTTCTCGACTATGACAGATTTCTGCTTATCACTGTAATTTTCACTCTCAACAACAGCATCATGCAGCTGGTTTACAAGCTGAGCAACAGCATACCCATCATTTATGAGATTCTGTGTCAGGCAGAGAGGAACATGGAAACAATTCAACAGCAGAAACACCACAAACTGGAAGACCAATCTAAAACGTAGCCTGAACCGAAAGACTGTCCTGAAATGTATTATGGAGCTTTTACATGTTAGAGGACAAGGCGGTAGGTTCACACGCAGTCCAGCACCCCACCTGACAGCAAGCCCGAGTGAGTGCCTAGGAAAGACTGCAAGAGCCTGGCAGGCACATAGCAGTAATTTTTCCCAAATATTCTTCCAGCTTCTGACAATGTACATTTTGTGAGCTTGAGACATTTTAAGCATTTAACAACCTCCAGTGAACCTGTCCAATCTTATTCTAAAATCAGGAAGGCATCCACAGCATCATGTGGTAGTTTCACAGCCTTCACATTTCAAAACGCCACCTACTTTATTTTCTTCATCCAGCAGTTGTCAGCCTCAGGCCCACAGCCAAAACTTTGTAATAAAATAAACCCCCTGGCAATTAATGGTCACTTCTTTTTTTTTAATTATATCAGTAGTGCCCAGTTACAAAACCACCAGATACTGAGAACAGCTGTCCAGGAAGCCATTCATGCAGAGAGAACTCTATGAAATTAGAAAAATTGCTGGTGCAACCTTATTTTTCTGTACAGTAAAATATACACCTGTTCTTTGCAGAAGTATGCATTCTAGATGTGTCAACTGCATATCAAGCACTAATACTTGAAACAAAACCCCACCATCAAGTACGTGCTTGAGGAAGTGGAGAGCAGTTCCAAACTACTGCTTTAGATTTGATAGTGGTTTAAGACTGTACCAGCTTTAAGCATTTAGAAAATCTGTATCAACACATCTTAAGAGCAATGCATTTTCAGACATCATGGTAAGTAAGCGTGAAAGTGGAAAGCAGTGACATCTGCACAAACCATTCTAACATCTGCTACTGGTTTCCAGACTCAAAACCAGAGGTCCTGCCAAAACCACCCAACCAGGCTCAGCCAAGAAAAAAGCAGGAGGCTGACAAATATCAGCTTTTTTCATACAGGCATGTGACGTTTCACTGGAAGGGAGAACGTACTATGGCTTCCTCCCCTCTGTCAGGGACAACGTCTTGATTTAAAATCCAGTTCAAGACTGACTGAGCTTCCTTTAAACTCCTGAGATGAGGAACTCCCCATTCTTCAGAGGGAGTAAGAGTCTCTTCTGTATTAAAGAAAATAAATCTACCTCTATGAACCCCTAGCTTGTGCCATCTCCAGCAAAATCTATTTTTAGACTCTGCAGCTCATAAGACAACTGCAATCACTGCTGTACTGTAAGACTGATGTGAAATATGTTAAAACTGAAGACTTACTACAGCTTTATTCAGATACTTCTCATCTAATGCAGCTTCTGTGTAACTAAGGAAGGTAGTAGTCCAGAGACTAGCCCAGTCCCCTGAAGACACAGTTCTAAAGCCCTGAGCCAAGTGTCTTGCTAGGAACTCCTACTCTGCCTAATTCAGCCTAACAGCTCCACATGTTATCAGTTTAAGTCAGCAGCAAGCCAGTCACACTCTTAGGGAATCTTATTTGCAACTTCGACAGCTCTTTCGACAGCTCAGAAGGGAAAGATCAGGTACTAACTGGTAAAAGACACGCTTCCTGAAATGTCAATCCTAACTGACCTGAGGCCAAACATTCTTCAGCCCAGCAACAAAGGATTCGAAGGGCAGCAACAGAGAAAAACATTCAGGCTAGAGCACCAAGAGGACTCTACCTTTGCCAGTGTTTCCAGTTTCTCAAATGAACCACTCCAGCAGACAGACAGCAGTTCATCAATTTTTTCTCCAGGGATCACCTGTAACAAGAAGTTACGTTTCTTAATTTCAACTCTGTAAGCTTACACTGAAGTTGATGCTACAGTAACAATACAAACTGTTTATGAAGGAAACCATTTTAGAGTTTCATTCCTCTACACACCCAACCACTTTCAAGCAAGTATATAACTAAAACTGCCTAAAATCTAAGAGTCAGAGCTAGGCTGTAATGTTTGTCCTGTAGTAGTGATATTAAAATAAAAACTACATAGTGATAGCAAATTATCAAAGTCACCTTCATAAACACACTTATTCAGGACACTAAGCGAAGGGCCTACTTCAACAATTAGATCAGCCAGTGTTTTTGAAACCGTTCTATAACTAAGTGAAACAGCAAGTCATTTCTTTCCAGTGACACACCAGGGACATACTAAAAAAGCACAATGCAACACGATCAGACAATAAATCAGAATAACAAAACTTAACACATGTCATTATTTAGCTCTGAGCAGGGAAGCACTGCCCACATTCTCCCCTCTAATGATTGTCATCCCTGTCAGTTGACTATCTGGACCATTTGGTTTCAAAGCTTCTTTATTTTTATCTTTTGGGCTAAGTTCACACCAGGGTCACAAAAGTTATGCACAACCAAGACCCTGAAGTCTTTATGAAGATGGAAAGTTGGGCTCCTTTGCTTTTGTCATGGTTTAAGCCCCGCCAGTAACTCAGAACCATGCAGCCACTTGCTCACTCCCCCCAGCTCCTGGAGGGATGGGGAGGAGAATCGAAAGAATGTAACTCCCATGGGTTGAGATAAAAACAGTCCAGTAACTGAGGTATAACACAAACCACTGCTGCTGCCACCAATAATAATGATGACAAGGGAAATAACAAGGGGAGAGAATACCACCTGCCAACCGATACCCAGCCTGACTGAGCAGTGATCTAACCCTTCTGGGCAACTGCCCCCAGTTTATATACTGGGCATGACGTGCTGTGGTATGGAATACATCTTTGGTCAGTTTGGGTCAGGTGTCCTGTCTCTGCTTCCTCCCAACTTCCTCTCCTCCCTGGCAGAGCACGAGACTCAAAGCCCTTGGTTGGAATAAACATTACTTAGCAACAACCAAAACCAGTGGTGTTATCAGCGCTTTTCCCAGGCTGAAAGTCAAAACCACAGCACTGCACCAGCTACTAACAAGGAGAAAAATGAATGCTACTGCTGAACCCAGGACAGATTTATACAAGCATTATTCAATAATGGAATTTCATGCTTTTCTTTCCTATCCTATCATTACAATCAACTTCTGCCAGGTTTCTCTGAAACTGTGACTTACAGATATCTGTAAGTGAAATCCAGCTCTTTCCTACAGCCAGATACACAAAACTGAATAAGAAGTTCACCAGGGAAGTTGCTTAAAACTGTTCTGTAAAACATGCACAGTCGCAATAGCCTCTGGTTCCATCAAAGTGAGAACCCTCACAATTAGCTACAATGGCAGCACCTTCAAAGGAAGTGTGTCCATCATTAAAGCCCATTTATTTTTCAGCTCCTCAACTCCCGATCAAGTTTCTTGCTTTAGAGGGTAATTGTTCTGCTGCTATAGGAACACCTTCACAAAAGTCTTATTTAAATGTATTTCCTCTCAGGTTTCTCTTGTCCCTGACAGTTTTATCTATGTCATTCTAGAAGAAATTTCTGCTGTTTTGTTAAAAAGCAACATCGTTGAAGAGGCACTGTCACTGTGAACAGCATGAAAATGAGTTAGATGTTACTGTTAGGAGAAAATGAGCTGCTACTGAAAGCTACTCCCCTGTGGTGTTTCTAAACCATATTTTGCAATGATCTATACTTATATATACCCACATACCTATAAATATACACATATATAAAAGTGCCATAAAGATGTTCTAGTCCACTGTCCCACAAAAGGCAATACATTTTGCATTCATGGGCAGAATATTTCAGCTTCAGTTTCAATTATAAGACTATTTTACAGATTTCCATGACTTAGAGAATAAGTTGTTAGAAACTCGATATATAATAAGTGTACAAAACCGGGCCATCTTCAAAATTCTGATGGTGTGTACTTGCACCATGCTGCAATATGAATGAGTATAAAACAATTTTTTAGTCAAACTTTGAGCAAAAGTAGATGCAGGGAGTCAGCAGACTTGCTACACAAACGCTTTCCGGACTAATTACAGGAGAAATCATAAAGCATGGCTTACCCCAGCAATTTCAGTGACTATCTTCTCTGTGATCTCTTTCCCACCCATTAGGCGAGTGGCACTTTGAAGAAAAGTAATTGCTTTTCTTAAGTCCCCTTCTGACACTTTAACAAGGTATGACACTGCCTGGAAAATGATGTCAGAAAATGCCAAGTTATATGTTCACTGTTAATTAAAACACAGTAAGCTTTCTCAGAACACTGATTTTAAAACACCAAACAATGTCTAGAACAGATGGTCACAGACAGGCACAATACACAAGTTACAAAGTAACCTCTCTACTTTTATAAATGTGTGATGGCAATTTCATAATGAAGCACGGTTTAATGCAAGTATACTCAGCATAGAACAAAAAGCCCTATAGTTTTGCTTCAGTTTTCTCTGGTGGACATTTCTCTGATTTTAGGAAGACTTAAAATTCAACCCATCTGTGGAAGGAGAATAACATTTAAATGAGGTTATATATTTCCTCTAAATACAATTGAGAAGCCTGGAAAAGTATGCTGACTTAGCCCCTTTTAGTGCAATGCAATTATGCACCGTATTAAGCCATAAAATTACATGGCAACCATGAAGTTACCTCATTACTGATTTTCACTTGCTCCTTCTCAGAAACATCCAACAACCTCTGCTGTTGGATTTTGTCTGACAAAGGCTTGAAGCGGAATTTGGAGCACCGAGATGTTAAAGGTTCAATTATTCTGAAAGAAAGGAAGGTAAGTGTTTGGTAAATGAATGCATGGGTCAAGTTCATACAGATAAAGCTATCAAGGCAGGAAAAGGCAAAAGAACCTTAAACCCACAACTTTGTGAAAAATACAAGTTGAAACCTAAACACTGTCCTCAGACTTGTATTCACATAGCTACACCTCTACCTGAAAACTCTATGTCAATCTCTCAGCAGGAGGGGGCAGGAAGAAACTACAGAATAAAAATGGCAACAAATCTAAAGAAGCAACAAATTCTACACTTACCTGCTGATGTAGTTACAAATAAGGCAGAAACGTGTTGTTTTAGATTCTTTCTCCATTGTGCGTCTTAAGGCTGCCTGAGCTGCTGAAGTCATTGAGTCTGCTTCATCCAGGATTACAATTTTAAAAGGAGGACAAACTTTACCACTGAAAAATAAGAAATTGTTTATCCAGGAGACATGCAATGTACAGACCAAGTTAAAAACCAAACCAAACCAAACACCAACCAACCAACAGAAACTCCATGCCACTGCAAACAGCAAGTCATACTTTACTTATTTATACCTGACAAATAGAACATATTCAGTTATTTTTTTTCTGATTATTTTTAAGTAAAGGACTGGTATTTGTAATAAAGGGGGGGGACTGAGTTCCCATAGAAAGGCTGACACTTTAATACTACCAAAAGTCCTCAAAAATATGTATTCTTGCTTTAAGTTTCTTCTTTCAACAACTAATGCAGCTCTTCTTTTCCAAGCTTCCTGATTCCCTGAGCTTCAAAGAACACTGCAAGAGACTAATTTCTGTACATAAGACCACTTCTTGCCAGACAGTCCTGGCATGCAGTCGCTTTCTGCTACTTTGCACTATCTGTTTTTAGCACACATACTGGCTTCACCCGCCCAGGCCTTCTTGCCACCTTACACCAGAACCTTCTTAGCATCTTAGAAACTAGCACCCACCTTGTAAGCAATGCTGCAGATTAGACATACTAGAGAAACAACTTCCACTAAAATTTACCCACTGAAGTTTTTCTATGGTAGTCAGACTACATTTACAAGGGCAACAAACTATCACCAAATCCAGAAGACTTGATCTTCAGGGGTTTTCCCTGTCTGCCTCTAACTCTAACAGAAATGGTAAAAGTTCCTCCCAGGTATTCAAACTCTCAACATGAAATTACATAAAGTCAAAGCTTAGTCCAAGTACTCTGTGTGTTGCAAATTCCTGGGAATTGCTGACCCATTATTTGTACTAGAATTACAAACAAAACAGAACCACATGCTTTGCCCTAAGCACTTACTCTGAACGGCTTCCAGATGCAGTAAGCTGAGCAAAAGCCTTCACTTTTTCCCGAATTACTTGGATTCCACGCTCATCAGAGGCATTTAACTCGAGTACTCTTTGTCGGAACAATTCAGGACTGCAAAATTTTTATGACAACATATTAATTGTTAGTTCTTGTAATGATACATTATAAAGTATATCAATAATCCATCTGGGCTTTCTGAACAGCAGGTATTATTTTTGTCAGCATTACTAAATAACATACTTCATTAAAAGACAGTTGAGGTATAAATTTCCATTAGCTACTTTTACAATTGTGTCCCAGACTGTGGAAAACAATGAGGTGCAAAATTACATCAGTTAACGAGAAAAAAGAAAGTAGGAAGTTGGCCTTGTAAGTTCAGAGCACTAAATAATGCGTTTCTACTTATATGTTGCAAGCAACGTGGAAGAACAAGTAAAATGCTCAGATACAGTCACTGGTAGGCCTCTGCCACTGCAATGCTACTGGAAAGAAATATCTAGAAAGTATAATACAGGCAGTATTTAGCAGCAGTACGATACAGCAGCACCTCTGATTTAAAAACAAACCAACCAGTGGATTCTAAGTTCTGGGAATTCAAATGGACATAAAACATGAAACTGTCTTCCTTCTATTAAACTAGAAGTGGTTCTCTCTAAAAAGCAACATGAGCCAAAAATTAAAAACGATGATGGGGGATGGTGAGGAGAGGTACTAAAGTCAGCATTAGAATTACATTTGATCGTAACACCAAACCACCTTCTCATCCTTTTTTTTTTTTCCTTTTGGGTCACTGAATTCACTACTCAAAACCCTCAAGTGTTACCAGCGAGTTGATGAACATACACATGTGGAATTTTAGACTGCCACTATTATTTCTAGACACAATTCAATGGTGAATAACAAAAAGACTACAATTCAGTCATTTTATGAAGTACTTTGAGATCTATGTGCAGCTATCAGCTTACTGAATATTCCATTAAAACTGGGATCCCTTTACAAAGTTCAGTAAGGCATACACAAGCCATTTTTTTCATACTCTTTGTTAGGGAGTTACATGGCTCTTAGCCTGAAGTGTTGTAAGTCTGTATTAGTAACAGAAAGCAAAGACTTGTGACAGGACAAAAGAGAAAGAAATCTCATACTAGAGCTGTATTTCAATGTGAAGGTACTGCTGAAAAAGACCTAGAAGCTACATAAGCGCAGGCAATCGACAGAAACACTCCATCACATGATTAGAAGACATGTAATAGTTGATTACACCAAAGCAACTTGATTCCAGCTTACCCGTAGAGTTCTCTAGCAGCTGCTAAAATAGTAGAAGTCTTTCCAGTTCCAGGTGGGCCATAGAACAACAGATTGGGAAGCTGAAACAGCAAGGCACCATTTTATGACAAGCAAACAAAACAAACCACACACAGGAATACCTACTGAAAATCTGTACACCTCATATAACAGAAACTATCTACTCTTCCTGGTAAATAATATCAAGTCTTTCACTTTTAGGTCATTGCAAATAGTGCTGTAGAGGACAAATGGTTGCTAACTGTTAATAACACAGCATGAACAAGCTGTTATTTGGTGTTATGTTCTATCAAAATTAATACTTCAAGTTTATATTTTATTTTGATATATTGCCTCCAGGTCATGTTTGAGACTACCACAGCTTACAGAACTTACTGTTCTGACTGCAGTGACATGCAAATTTATTCAAGAATGCCTTTAAAACAGTCTGGGTAATATTAGCAGTGCAGGTGTCTCAAAATCTGTCACAGGTTACCTATCCCTTACTTTCTCAGCTCCCCATGTTCAAGCCATGCCAAGAATTCTGCGCTGCCATTAACTTCACTGCAGTAAATACAAGGTAGCTTGTGAATGCTGTAAGTCCAATGCAGACATAGCCTAACACTAACCACAGAGATGCTTGTAAGGACCGACTGGACTACCAGCATAGTGCTGGCAAATTTCTACATCCATCCAAGGATTTTTCGGAGGAGACCAGACTTTTAATCTAATTTCTTCAAGACATTAGGTTAACTGATCTTTCAAATAATTCAATTAATAACCTCAGCATGAAAAACAGGAATGTGTTAAAGAAATATGCTGACACAGGAAGATCAAAGCAGCACATCAATGATTGCAGTAATGATTATAGGATGACATTTAGCAGCACAAGGCATAAAATCTCACAATTTGAGAATACAACTAAATATTTGCTAAATGTCCAGAATTCATCAGCTGGAATAAACTAGAAGTTGCCAAGAGTCTGTCAGGCAGAGGACCAGTGTAAGCCTGTTTAACATGGTAGTCCTAAAATGTGCACTTCCAATGCAGATGGAAAATTATTGATACTAAGAGGGGGCTATTAAGGCTTAATAAGGAAGGCTACACACAGTTCATGTCACCCTTAGTCAAGGATTATGAATTCAGACTGGGAAAGGTGATTAAAGGAGTAAAGAACCTATCTTTCGGAAGTGACTTTTTTTTTAAAGAGTGTGATTTAGTTAGCTCAGCAAAACAAAAGCAAAGAGGGAATACGACTGTTCGCCATAAATACATCAGAGCTACACATGAGTTGGCAAAAATCAAATTTGTGTAAGTTAGTCATGACTACATTTTGGCTGAAATCAAGAAGCTTTCTAATTAGCCTACGAGTGCTAGCTTTCTATACTATCAGACTGCACTCTAAACCAGCTGCCTTTGACAGGGCGATGTTCCAGTTTTATATACTTTGAACAAGAATCTAAGGGTCCCTCCGATCAATGGCAAAAGGATAAACCTCTCAGTTGGACTTGATTTTCAGCCCTGAATAAAGGTTCTATTTTTAAAAAAGATCAACAAAAATTAGATTAGAAAATTTTATGCTGAATATAGGAAGCAATGTAGAGAGAATGGGAACAGAAAACCGAACACATCCAAGTAGCAGAGAAAAATGCAGAAGTATGCAATCTATAATCAGAAAATGAAACAGAGACAGACCAGTTTGGCAACAAGCATCCCATTTTAACAACTGGGTAAGACACAGATAACAGATTCAACTGTCTATGTACTGTAAAAGAACAGAATATTTTCAATCTTCCATCCTTTTATAGCAAACAAACCCATTTCAATTTTGCCTGCTCTACCAATCATTTGATTGTTTCCCTAGTTACTGAAAAGTAAACAGTATCTAGGGCAACCAAACACTTTTTCAAGTTTGATTAGATGCCACAGCAATTCTACCCCCTTGTATCTTTTAGGAAAGTTCCAGGAAAAGGAAATGTTAACTAAATGTTAGCTGAAAATTCATCAGCCACTATGCTAGGTTAACACATTGCAAGGATAGGCATTTTCACGGAGATCCTTCATTTCATGGCTCTATGCTAATTCACATTTTACTAGTTCTCAAATCAAGCATTATCAGGTTCCAAATTTTAATAAGAATGTTTCTAGTTCCATTAAATCCATACTTCATTAATGTTTGTTACAACTTCCGTAATGCTTGTTTCTCACTAAAGTTATCACCAATATTCACACTATTTTTCCACCAAGCACAGCCTACCCCTTTATGCAATGGCAGCAGTATTTTTAAACAGGCTGCAACCTGATCTGGTTATCCATTTTTCCATGCTTGCGAGGGGTAAGCAGCAAACCTGCAGGCATCACCCTGTTTATGGGAAAATTACCGCATACAGTGTGAACCCCAATTGCTTTTCCAGAAGTTTCAGCACAAGTGAAGAGAAAAATTGCCACAATAATCCTACCCCTAACTCTCTTTTTTCAGTCATTAAGGTATCATCAAGTAAATGAAAATTAAAGAATACTCTAACACTTCTCAGTTTCTTTGCAAAAACCAAGAATTAATCAACAGTCCTGGAAGACAGAAATTGGCTCCTCCAGTTCAAAACCATTTGGACTCTGGTTTCCCCAGTTTCTAACAAGACAGATGCTTGCTATTACAAATGGAGATATATCAGGGACTTAAAAGTTCTGCTCCATTTAGCAGCTCCAAAACCAAGGCCTACAAATAGGACAATCAACAAAGGATCCACTTTCCATTTTCAATACTAAGGATTAAATAAAGCACATTACACAAACCTACAGCATTGTCACAGCTGTTTCTTTGATCTCATCAGATCTCCAAATTCAGCAAGAACTTCTGAAATGAGAACCAGTCACTTTAAAGTTCGAATTACACTTTTACCTTTTTGACAGAATGAGTCCTTTCAAGAATAAAAATGTCCAAATTTTAAAAGTGACAGATACTTTAAAGTACTTGCATGATTTTGTTCTCAAATGCCTTGCTGAATTTGGGCAGCTATGGCAAAATACAAAGCCTGTAGCCAGAAGGAGAAGTTGCAATTTGGCTTTTTAACTCAGGAGGCAAAAAGCCAACACAAGTATAATAGGCTCATAATCTAAAAAACATTGCTGATCCAGAAGCTGTAAGGTTTTAAATAACTGTTGCTCAAAATAGAACTTCATAACCCATCACCTAAGCGATGTTCCACAACTGATACGTCCAGACAGAGTAAGTGGGAGCACCTCCTTTTTCCTTAGCTGTTGGTAGTTCCTTACTAACTACCTGAACTGTACAAATACATAGTACACAGCAACAATGCTACTGAAATACAGATTTCTATGGGTACAATGCTACATGATACAGTCACATTACAACAGCATTCTCAAAGTAAACTGAATCTGGAGACATGAGCTAGAGAAAGAAATTATACAAGTCCTCCTGAGTTGTGTCACACCAGCTCCATTTCTGGCTCTTCACTCTTCAGGTACTTCTGCTTTTGCAAGTTCTGATTAAATTAATATTTTTAGATAGAAATAAGCTCATATCAGTCAAAACCAGAACTACAGAGCAAATTGCCTTAAGGGAAAATTTTCAAATACCAAAGACTACCTGTGCATATAGTGCATCAGACCACACTACAAGTGAAAGGTTTCTTGCACAAAACTCTGAAAGGTCCAAATTGTTTCTTTTAGGTCTCTGTGAGCAGACAGCCATATCACAAATGTCATTTTCAGAACACCCTTACCAACCCCTACCACTGGCACTTTCATGGCATTAGCAGCCCATGAAAACAGAAACAGTTTTTGGAGCACATGAATGACCCTTCTAAGTGAAATGTGGAACAAAAACCAATCAAACAAAAAAAAAACCTCAGCATGTATGAGGGGAGGAATTGTCCAGACCTGCAGAAAAGCACAGCCATCTCTTGGCTACCTACTTTATATCTCCCTTCAGTCCCTCCGACTCCCTTTCACCTGGTTTGGAGGAAATAAACATTCTTCATACTGAGTATTTACTAAAGGTTTATCCAAAAGCAAATGCAACTCTAAACAAAAGCAACTGAAAACACACTCAGGTCACAGAAGCCAACACTGCAATGAAGATAGTGCAACTGTCATACTTAGCTTTTCAAAGCCAAAGACTTACTTAGAAACTTTAACCACAAAACTCTAGAATCAGTATCTAAGTAGTACATAGTTATAAGTATATACTGTTATAAGTGGCACTTATAATTAAACTTCCCTCATGACCAACAAGTGTATTTGTTTCAGTTTTTAGCAGTTTCACAGAAGCAATGATAGATCACTAGAACTGTTTAGGAATGTCTGGCAATCCAGACTTCTGTATGAAAAAAAATTTCCCTCTTCTCTTAAACAGGAATGTTGAAAATACTATCTGAAAAGTAGCATAGAGACAACAAAAGCCCTTCCAGATTTGAAACTATTAACAAGAAGTCAGACAACTGAGTTTTTCCAGAAAGATTCAAACTACATCACAGAACTGACAATTCCACAATGTACAGTGCTGGAAATATCATAAATTTTACGCATATTCCACAACATGCTATGAGGAAGCCACTCAGCGTGTTCATAAAGAACCACTGGAAAAATCATTGCCATGGTTTTGGCTGGGGTAGAGTTTAATTTTTTTCTTAGTAGCTGGTACAGCGCTGTGTTTCGGATTATGTGAGAACAATGTTGATAACACACCAATGTTTCAGTTGTTGCTGGTAGTGCTCATCCTAAGTCAAGGACTTTTCAGTTTCCCACTCTCTGGAGTGAGGAGGGGCACAAGAAGCTGGGGGAGAGAGCAGACACCTGAACTAGCCAAAGGGCTATTCCATATCCTAGAACCTCATGTTCAGTGTATCGACTGAGTGGAGTTGGCTTGTAGCTACCAATTGCTGCTTAGGGACAGGCTGAGAATTGGTCAGTGGTTGCTGAGTAACTGTACTCAGGACAGTGAGAAGAGTGTGCAGCAAGCTCACTGACCTGAACTTCAAGAGAGCAAACTTTGGCCTCTTCGGGAACTTGCTTAGTAAGGTTCCATGGGATAAAGCCCTAGAGGGCAGGGGGGCTCAAGACTGTTGGTTGATATTCAAGGATTATCTGCTGCAAGCTCAGAAGCAATGCATTCCAACTAGAAGGAAGCGCTGCAGGAGGGCCAGGAGACTTCCTTGGGTGGATAAGGAGCTGCTGAGCAAAATTTGAAAGATAAAAGGAGGCTTAAAAAGGTGGAAGCGAGAACAGGAGGCCTGGGAAGAATAGAGGGATGCTGTCCGGGAAGCTAAGGCCCACTTAGAATTAAATTTGGCTAGGGATGGTAAAGATAACAGGAAAGGATTCTATAGGTATACTGCAAATAAAAGACACACTAGGGACAATGTGGGCCCCCTCCGGAAGCTATCAGAACTGCCTACCCTGGATATGGGTAGTCTGAGGCTCTTAATGACTTCTTTGCCTCAGTCTTCAACAGCAAATGCTATGAGCACAGCACCAGAGTCTTGGAAGGCAGACACAGGGGCTATGAGAATGAAGACCCTGGGCTCACTGTAGGAGAGGATCTGGTTCAAGACCATCTTAGGAACCTGAACGTACACAAGCCCATGGGACCTGATGGAATCCACCCGCAGGTCCTGAAGGAGGTGGGAAATGAAGTTGCTAATACACTGTCCATAATATTTGAAAAATCATGGCAGTCAAGTGAAGCTCCCAAGGACTGGAAAAAGGGAAATATAACCCCCATTTTCAAGAAGGGGAAAATGGATGGCCCAGGGAACTACAGACAAATCAGCCTCACCTCTGTGCCTGGCAAAATCTTGGAGTGGATTCCCCTGGAAGGCATGCTGAGGCACACGAAAAAACGAGTTGCTTGGTGACAAC
Source organism: Psilopsiagon aurifrons (assembly GCA_025447955.1). Lineage (NCBI taxonomy): Eukaryota > Metazoa > Chordata > Aves > Psittaciformes > Psittacidae > Psilopsiagon > Psilopsiagon aurifrons. Next base: position 24,939 of record JAOEHY010041910.1, read on the forward strand.
CACCATGGCTTCACTAAGGGGAAATCCTCCCTGACCAATTTGGTGGCCTTCTGTGATGGGGCTATGGAACTGATGGACAGGGGTAGAGCAGTTGATGTCATCTACC
>JAOEHY010041911.1:0-15051 GCA_025447955.1 Psilopsiagon aurifrons
GGGCGTCCCCACCCGGGGGGGGTGGGGGGGTAGGCCAGGGCTGCGCTGTGCAGGCTTCCCACTGGGACTGCTTAGATTGGCAGCTCTATGCAGGGGAAATCCACTGCTCTGCAGGCACTGTGCTTGCAGGATGTTCCCGGTGTCATGGTAAATGTGGAGACCCATTTCCCAGCCATCAGGGAACAAGGAGATGCTGCAGCCAGCAGGTGAAACCTGCTTCGGCAATTTTCCAAGCTGAAAAAAATGTGGGAAAGTCACTGACTGGAGGCATGGAAGGCCCCGAGCAGCTAGAGCTCTGGCTTGGAGGGCCTGTGTGGCTCAACCAGGGCTGCTGGCATCATCCTGCAACCCCACAAGGCACTACCCTTGCCTGGGCAGGCACATTAGCACGGCCACTGCCTCCTCAGAAAGGGAAACGGCACTGTGGGTTTTTGGCTCCTCTGACTGTCGCAGCAGCCAGCTGGAAGGCTTGCTCTGCTGAACCTTAATCCTGTGGCCATGGAGGAAGGAGGAACAGTGATTTCCCCCTCCCCAGTGTACCAGGCTTGCGTGGTGAAGGGAGGGTGAGTCCCTGTTCCCTCACATTCCTTACAGAAGTTGCCTTTGTATTACTGCCTCTGACAGCCTGACTCAGACAGGGCAACCGCAGAGGCTCAGGGGCAGATCCTGACTCTGCCGATAGCAGCACCATGCTGGCATCCCCTTGCCCCAGCAGGCAGAAACTGAGACACATTCAAGGCAGGGAAGTCACTGCAAGAGCCCAATTTGGGTGTCCCTACCGTGAGCCTGCCTCCTGTGCGGGTCAGGCCATAGCCAGGCCCTCTGCGTGGCTGTGGATGTGGGCTGTGCTGGACACGCTGCTCTCCTCCTTGTAACTTTTGGGGGCCCGGCTGGCTTTCAGCAGGACCAAGAAGGTGTCTGTGGAGATGGCCCCAAACTCAAAGGTGAAGGTGCCATAGAAGACCAGAACATCGATGATGAACATCCACTCGCACAGGGCGGCCACGTGCTGCAGAACGAAGCTTTCCTGGATGAAGAACACACCGCCTGAGGGCATCGCAGTCAAGGAAAGCACAGCTGGACCCCTACCATCCCATGGAGGACCATGTCCCACTGTCACTGCATGCTGTGAGCAGCCCCCATCCTCAGGTAACACACCACCACCCCTAAACCCAAGAAAAGCACCATATTTCCCACAGCACTGGGAGGGCCTTGGCATGGGTGAGGCAGTGGCACACATGCCCAAACCAGCCTTGGTAGATCACGGGACTCATGCCAGGCGGGGATTTTCTGAAGAGGCCAGGGCAGGGGGACCTCAGGGTGCAGACCTCAGGGCAAGCTGTGCACCCACAGCCTCACCCTCTCCACCCTCTCTTGTCAAACGAGGCTGACGTTCCCCATTCTCCTGCGGAATGCAGTTAAAGCCAGAAAAACTCATCAGCCCTCCACCCCCTTGGCAAGGCGGTTTGGGCTGCTGCATCTCAGCCCTGCAGCATCCCTGTCCCTCTGCACTGCCGGCTGGCTCACCCTAGAGAGGGGACTGCTCCCTTTCCTCCAGGTCTTACTGCTGCCAGAGTCTCTCTATGCTTCTCTCATCACCACTGGGGATCTCTAGGGAAACGCACTGTCAGAGCCACCATGGGTGAGTGGAGAAAGCAGGTACATCCCCAGTCCTCCACGTGAAGCCTTCAGCAGCACCCTGCCATCTGCCTGCAAGATGACAGTCTGGGAGAGTCCAAGAGGCAGCGACCTGACCTGCACAGGGTAGCTCCCTCTGCTCACTCCCCTCATCCCAGCAGGGGAGGTCCCAGCCCTTTCCCCATACCATCCCTACACAGCTCATTGTCTTCCCACTTCCATTCCCCAGTGCTTACAGAGCAGCATGGCCACAGCAGACAGGCACCAAGTGCTGTCTCCCTTGTCCTTACATGCCCTGCCTGTCCCTCCCAGCTGGCACGGCCCCACGGCACTCCTGCCCTGCCCAGCTCCCTTCCCATCCTGCCTGCCTGCTGTGGTGACAGAGCAGGACCTTCTGGCACGTACCAGACCCATCAGCACCCTCCAGGCTCCTCCTGCACTGCTCACCCTGGCCAGACCCCAGCCAGCCTCTCTGGGACCTGTGGACACTGCATGCATTTTCCCCTTCCTGCCCAATAACCACCACCTTGTTTCCCAATATATCCCTAACCTCAGTCTCAAATAAGCCACTGGCTCCCCAGCTACACACTTAGGATATTCTTCCAGCCCTGCTGCCCGATGTGGTGTTTGCAGACCCCAGTGCCTGGCTTCAGCTGTATTGGCAACTCAGATGGACTTTGCATTGCTGAGGGCTCAGCACGCCTCTGTCTCATTAAAACACCCACAAGTAATCAGCCCTTCCACTCTGCACAGTGCGAGGCTGGAGCCTGCAGCAGTGGCTGGGCTGGGGTGCAGCAGCCAGGGCAGTTTAGGCACCCCAGCACTTTGAGAGATGTCTGTCAGTGTCCCTTCCCCTCCTCAGCCCCTGCACGGCCCTGATACTGCTGCTCCTCAGCCTACACCCGCATGAGCTGCGTGTCCTCTGCCCCTGCCCAGCCCCTCTCCTGCACCATGCCTTGCTGCCAGACCAAAGATGGAGGACGTGGGGTGCATTCCCCCCACAAGGATACCTTTAGCAAGCTCACCCCAGGTCTCCCCATATCTCCCACAAGGATACTGAAGACGAGGGTGAGAAAGGCCACAATGGTGAGGATGCTGCGTAAGTGGCCGGCCCAGTACTGCCCACGAGTTTTGGCCATGCGGTAGGTGAGGATGGACTGCAGGAGCAGGAACAGCATGCTGGTGGGAAAAGCCACCCCTGCCCCGATGTAGTGCAGCACCTTGGCGTGATCCACCTGCAGGGGAAGAGATCTTCAGTACCGGCGCCCTCGTATGCTCCTCAGCACAAAATGGCTCTGCTCAGGGGGTGGGCTCGTGCCCCTGCAGGGGTGCGGCAGTGCCAGGGATGGGTCCTGGCAGCTCACCCTGTGCCCAACTCCTGGCTGAGGAGCAGATGTGAACCCACTGCCTGCTGCTGGGATCTCAAAGTGCTCCATTTGTTTCATCATGGGGCAGAAGCTCCTGAGCCCCTTGGGCCAACAGCTCTGCTGTGCCCAGGGGTGCTGGGCAGGAGCTGCCCTGTGCCATCAGCACATCCAGGGCTGCCTGCACCCCTCCCGCTGGGCTGAGCCATGGCTGCGGCACCAGCGCACTGGGGCCAGAGACGCTTCTCCCAGGTAGTGGGGGCAGCAGCAGCCTCCTGCCAAGCAGAAGGGCCCGGCCGCACCGGCAGAGGGCTGGCAGCTGCCAGGAGGCCGGTGCCTGGCAGCGCAGGAAGGGGTGAGCACTGCCGCCAGGCCCTGGCTGCTCCGGACACCCCGTGAGAACAGGCTGTGCCCGGACACCTTCCTGGCATCACCCCGGGAGCAGCAAACACCCACATGGAGGGCAGCAGGAGCACTGGCAGCTTGGCCTGGTCTCCTCTGCCTGGCTGGCACGTCCCTGCCCGCACAGGGTCAGGCATCCATAGAGGGGACAGCCCATGCAGAGGGGCTCACAGAAGGTTAAACCAAACCCACCAGCTTCATCCAGGCCCTAACCTATGAGTGCACAAAGAGGGCTCCCAGTGCCTGGGGAAGCTCAGTGTCTGGAAGAGGTGAAGGAGTGCACAGACAGGACAAGAACAACCACCCCAAATCCTACACTGCTGAATGCTGCCACTGCCCTGCTACAGCCAAGACCCACTCCTGCCCCTGGGATCCCCGAGGCGATGCCTCACCTGGAAGTTGCCGACCATGGTGAGGCCAGCAGCACAGACCCAGCCAGTGGCGAGCCCCAGGGTGTTGAGGAGGGATGGCCCGAGGCACTCCAGGAGGTGGGCATAGCGCAGCAGCCCCACCAGGATGACTGCAGGAGGGAGACACAGCCCCATCACACACCACCCTCCTCCTGCCCCCCGCCGGGCGGGGACCCTCGCTCCGGGCAGCAGGCACTTACCCATGAAGGAGCCCAGGCTGCAGATGAGGCTGAAGAAGCAGCTCTCAGGGGGCAGGGTGCCACACTTGCTGCAGGGACAAGGCAAGGTCCAGGAAGCCCTCAGCCAGGCGGCACTGGGGTGCAGCACTTGCTCCCCCCACCCAGAACATGCTCCTGGGTTGCCCTCGGGGCTCTCGGAGCAGCTCTGACCCCCCCGGCCAGCCCCACGCTCCCACCCCATGGCCGCTCACCTGACAAGGGGAATGTGGTCCAGTGTGCAGCAGGAGCCGGGGCTGTCCACGCCGCAGGACTGGTTGTAATTCCTGCCGGGAGGAAAGGGGCAGCTGCGGGAGACAAGCTGCTGCCCGGGACCCTCCTGCCCACAGCCCCTGCAAGGGCAACAAAGCTGCTCCCCTGTGAGTGCAGCCAGACCCCAGGGATGTGCCCACACCCCGGGGACAAGCCCCTCCAGTGAGCAACCCACCATCCAACAGGGTCCTTTGGGAACATCCCCCTGGGTTTCCACGTGCTGCTCCCTGCCTGCTGGCTTTGCTGCCCACCCCACCCCGTGTCCCTGCCTGCAACGGAGAGGCCACAGCGTGGCAGGAGCTGCACACACTGCGGGATGCATGGGCCGGGGTGCTGTGCTCAGTGGAGCAGGGACCAGCCAGCCCCATCGCATACCTCCCAGGATGGGAGCACGGGTGGAACCAGGCACGCAGCCACCGACAGCTCCAGGCTTGCACAGGACACGGGACAGGGAAGGCCAGGCTGAGCGGGAAACAGCACCCACAGCCATGAGCACCTGGGGCAGTGCCACCCTGCCCGGGAGCGAGGGAGCCACTGGAGGAGCTGGGCTCTTCCGTCCACAGCCACAGCAGAGCCTGGGAGTGCCTCCTGCAGCACAGACCCTGCAAGCCCGAGGAACCAGAGCCCTCGCACCGAGACACCTTCGTGTGGCACAGCTGCTGCTGCAACCGAATTCCTCCACAGGAAGAGCCCCTTGCCCTCCCAGGAGATGGCACACGCTCACAGTGGGTTTCTGGGCACTCCTTTGCTGCACCATCACACAGGCAGCCAGCACCTCTGCCTGGCACAGCTGAGCAGGACCCCCTCCCCACGCTGCAGGCAGGGAGCCCAAAGCCCTGCACCCCACAGTGACCCTCAGACACCCCCTGCCCCACGGCCGGGACAGGACTGGATGGGCAGCGCCAGGCTCCCCTGGCTCAGGCTGACCCTCAGCCACTCCCAACCGCCCAGCAAGCGCACGGTTAAAAGGGCCTTTTTGGAAAGGGCCAGGCTGGGCTCTGGTGTTTCAAGTCTCCTCATTTACTGGTGGCTTTGTTTTCCAACCGCGAAACCCCGGTGAGGCATGGAGCTCTGGCCTGCTCAAGGGCTGCTCTTGGGGCCGTGTTTGGTTTGGGAGGGAGGTTTTTGTTATTATTTTGTTGAAAGCAGGCCGCCCGAGGCTGGGAAGCATTATTCATCATTAAGGGCTGTCTGTGCGGCAGAGACAACCCGACACACACATTCTTCCCGGGGCAGAATAAGCCATCAGGCAGGAAATGGCAGCAGGTTCCCCCCTGCCCCCCGGCCCCTTCTCCTCCAAACACTGCAGTGAGAATTAAACTAACGCGGATTTTTCTGGGCAGATTTTTAAGGAGACACAAGCCCGAAGCCGCACAGCAGAAGCTGCCAGGAAAGCAAACGGCTGTGTTTTCCCCAGCCCTCGCCTCCCCCATGCCTCGTCCCCCCTCCCAGGCTGCCGCAGGCAGCTCTGCCCACGGGGTGGCTGGGCTGTCCCGTCCCCTGGCACTGACAGATCCAGCTCACACAAGCAAGCCACCACCTTTCCCATGGAGACACACGGCCTCTCTAACCCCATGACTGCTTACTTTCATACTTTCCCCGTGCCCTGTTCTTCCAGTGGCCTCCTTCTCCCCACCTGGTCCGCAGCGGGGTTCACTGGAGCGGCTGTAACCGCAGGCAGGGGATGGAGGGCAGCTCTGGGTAGCCCTGCTTGGCCCCGGCACTCTCAGTGCTCTGCAGACGTGGGGTCCAGCCCTGCCTGCAGACCCCAGGCAGCTCTGCTCCCAGAAGCCACTCAGGGACAAACAGGAGATGTGCCCTGGGGCTTTTGTGCCCCATCACTGTCAGCACCCTGTCTGCCAAAGGGAGAAGGTGGCTCTGTGCTTCCTCTAAGATGACCTCTCCCAACATGCTCAGCCTCCTCTTAGGGCCAGCCTAGACCCCAATCCCCCTTTTCAACGTGGAGGAAGTGCAGGGGGACGTCGGCTAGCCAGTGGTCCAGCACAGCACGGCACGGTTCAAGGTCTGGAGGAGACACAGCATGACGGGGTCTGTAACCAAGCTGGTCCCTGGAGAAAGGCCCTCACACCCCCCCAGGCCTTACCAGTTATGGACAGGGCAGATGTGGTTGTTGGAGAGTGCCATGGCATACCTGGGGGACAGACAACAACAGGGATTACCACAGCCACCCACCTGCCCACATTCCTGCTCCCAGCCAGCCCCAGGGCCTAGCCCCAGAGCGGGACAGGGGGGAACAAGCCCTCGGTGCTGGGGGCCAGCGCTCACCCTGTGGCACCTCCCAGCTTCTTAAAGCAGGAGAAAGCAAAGCAGGACCAGCTCCAGCGAGCATTTCCCCGCAGAGACACCGCGCACCTGGTCAGTGTAACGAGGGGTCCACGACATGCATCCCACCCAGCTCCAGGGGGGCCTCGGCCCCGTGCCCCCCCCGGCCAAGCAGGGAGCCCTTCCCGCCTGGCAGCCCCAGCAGCGGGCAGCACCGCGCTGCTCAAATCGCTGCCGCCAGCGGCCGTAAACAGCTCGGGTTAAAAATAGGCCCCAGCACCGTAAGAAAACCCTCTCCTGGCCGAGCCAGCCACGTAACAGCGGGGCCGTGAAAGGATCATCCCAGCAAAGAGCGGCAGGGCAAAGAGCGGAGCGGGGGGCACTCGAGGGGCAGCGCTGCCCACCCCAAGGGTCCTCCACCAAGAGCTCCCCGCAGACCCCTCGCCCAGCCGCTTCCAGCACGGGTCTCCCCCACGCCCCTGTCCCAGTGCTCCGTGCTCTCCGGGAAGGCACAAGAAGCCACCAGAGGCACAGCCGGCACTGCCTTCCTGCAGTCACCCCTCGTGGCTCTCACATCCCAGGCATAGCCAGCAGCACCCCACACGGCCCCACGTAGCCCCACAACAAGCTTCTACATGCAACTGCCCAGCCTCAACCTGCCACCGCACTGATGGGCGACACAGTGTTCCCCAGGAAGCTGCAGGACATGTCTGGGGACAGAAGCAGGGCCCAAGACCCCTTCTTACTGGGCAGCTCTGGCTGTGAGGACCATAAGCAGCATCTCCCACCTGAGGGCTGGGGGGGCATCTGCCCCCCAGGGTCACCCATGGGAGACAGACAGGGCTTTGTAAGGAGTCCAGAAGAAACACTGGGAGCAGGAGTTCTCTGCACCTGGGTCAGCATTCAGCTTTGTTGTGAAGGAGGATGGGAGATACCACAGGGAGAATCTCTCAGAGAGACCTGCATGGTCTGGGGTGCATTTGCTTCATCCCACACTTCAGAAAGTCCCATCACCTATGCTGGGGCTCCCTGCATCTTTAGGAAAAGGCCCTCATCCAGCACCCACTGTCCCTGCAGTGGCACGGGGAGGGCGATGGTCTGGAGAAGGACTGCCCTATGTGAACAGCTGAGCTTGCAGAGCCAATGCCCAGAGTAGGGACCAGCAAGGTGGCTAGTGATGCTCACCCAGGTGACACAGCCTCTACCTCCAGCACAAGCAGCAGACGCCCCATGCCCTCCCATCTATCCACCACATGGGATGGGTGCCCATGTGCTGGTTACAGCCCTGGCACTCCAAGATGCGGGCTGGTGGCAGAACTCCCAAGGCCATTCCTGTGTCCCACAAGCATCAGCTGCACTCATACTTGGGCAGGGATGCGTGATCCCATGGGGTGTCAGGGGTGCGAGGCCAGGGAGCCAAATGCGAGTGCTGCAGCAGGGGATACGGGGCAGCTGTGGGGCACACGGAGGTGTGGGAGCAACCGAGCATGCAGAAGTACCCCAACCTGAGGTGGGGCCAGCGGTGCCCCGCAACCCCACACCCCTCCGCATCCCACCCTGGAGCATCTTCCATCCCCCCGGCCTCAGCATCTTGCCCTGCAACATCCCGCCCCCCAGCCCCGGCGTCCCCCGCCGGGGTTTGGGGTGCCGGCTTGGGCCGCCCCTCGGCACTCACACGATCCACATGCCGGTGATGGTGAAGGCAGGCAGCGCGATGGGCAGGATCCCCCAGGCCGGCATCCTGGGGCCGGGCATGCCCCGCCGGGCTACGGGCGAGAGGGGGCGCCGGGGGAGCCCGAGAGCGGGTTTGTGCCTTAACCCCGAGGGGCACAGCCGGGTGCGGGAACACGCTCCCGTTCGGCACCGACAGCAGCGAACAGCCCTCCCTGGAGCTGCAGCCGCGAGCGGCCTCTGCCGCGGTTGATTCGGGCAGCAGGAGCTGGCTGCAGGGCGCTGTGCCCACCCCTCAGCCGATGCGCCCGTGGCCATGAGGGTGCAGGCAGCTCCAGCGAGTGTGGCCCAAAGGGCACTGTCTCAGTGCTGCGCTGAGCCAGGAGGTAACAGCCGGGCACCGAAGACCTTGCTCAGTCCCCTCTTCTTCCTCTTGGGAAGAGGGTTAACTTGGGCTCAGCCTTCCCTCTTGAGGACAAAGCCCAGTTTGCTCCCTTGTCTCCCCTGACCTTGTGCCCTTAATAAATGGCTAAGAGCCTCCCACACCACAAGCCAATACCCGCCTGCAGCATCCCGACCTGGCTAGCCTGACCTCTCCCTTCCCTGACGCTCTACAAATGGCTCAATGAGGGGTTATATTTAGCAGCCACCCACCAACGCTGCTGCCCAGAGAAAATTTTCGTGGAAAGCTCGAGAAGAGGAAGCACGACTTCCCAATCAAGGCCACAGCAGCACCATATCCCTATCAGCTCGGCAACAAGCCACCCTCCCACCCGGCGGCTGCTTGCAGGCTTGCTTCCAAATCCCAAAACATCCGGCGTAGCCATGGGCCCAGGCGGCTGCTGCTGCTCAAGAAGCCTGCGCCCTTCCACTGCCTCACGCCTGGGAACAGCACCGGCCCTGGCCTGCACGGGAGAGCTCTGCGAGCCCCACACCTCACCCGGGCCGGGGTTACGCGACCGGAGAAGTGGTATTGCACACTGGGACTTGTAGTCTCGGGGGCTCTCATCTTCCTCCGCAGTGAATCACGCTCCAGGCAGCGTCCTGTCCGGCACTGTTTCTCTCCGTGCTGTTCAGCACGTGGGATCCACGACCTTTAGCTGCAGGAGCTGCACTCTAGCACTTCGCTCCGGAGCCACCCGTGCTCCCGAAGCTGCCCCTGCACTGTTTGAGGGCGGACCCTCCCTTTCCCGGCAGCCACCCGGCCGCGCAGACCCGCGGCGTTGAGAGCGCTGCCGGCAGCGCTGAGCCGGCAGTGCCGCTGCTGCCGCCTCCAGCAGCCGTGACGGGGCTCAGAGCGTGCTCGGGCCGGGGGAGAGCAGCACAAACCGCGGCGGCTGCCTCCCGCGCAGAACGGGGGTGAAGGAGCAGGGAACGGACCTGTGGGGGTACTTCAGGCCCTGTAACAGAGGAGTGCAACAACCGGCACTTGTAGCAGTGAGGGTAACTGCCGAAAACATACTTCACAGAGACCTCACAGACCAGGACTTCTAAGTATGCTCAGATTCAGTTTAAAAATTGAAACTAAAGGCAGCATTGATTCACACGTTGCAATGCCAAATTTGCTTTAAATCCGGGACTTATCTTTCCACAGGGTTTTCTCGCACTAGGAAGCTTCACACCAAGGAGGAAAACACCAGCTCCACGTAGCACATCCTACTAACACACACTAAATGCCAGTACTTATTTCTGTTCTGTTTCAGCGGTGGAAGTTCTTGATGTAAATAGAAGGGGTATGTAAATCCAAACTACAGTGATGTCTGTCCAGCCTCCTCTGGCAAACAGTCAGACCTGTGAGAATGGAAAAGAAATCCAAACCAAAAGTATACGCTGGGACAAACCTGAAGGCCAGTGTTGTGAGCACTGCTCCTCCCCAACAGCCGCTGGCAGTATTACTCTCTTTTATGTAATTTAAGTTGCAAATAGAGTTCAAAAGCCTTACTGATAAAAATATGTATCACAGCACATGCTACCTGTCAGCTGACTCATATCTCCTTCCCGTTCAAACCCTTTCCCTGCTATTTTTTCTCTGTAACACACGAAACCTCATTATTGCAAAATCCAAACAACGTTCAAAGATATTTTTTGGTTTTCCGGTCCATATCTATTCACACATTTTACAGTCTGGTGAAAACTGTTTAAAGTGCAATTCTGTCTTTCCAGTAGACATTCTTTCCATTCCAGTCCTGCTTCCTGCAGTTTCCTCGGGTGGATTTTTGCTTTGCACTGCAATTGTCTGAATGCTCTCAGTAGAAACTGGGTTTGCAAACACAGTTTAAAACACAGCATCCCCCAACCATCTGAAGGCAGCAGAAAAAACTGAGCTTTGCCATCAGCTGACGCCAGTCCAAAAAGTTAAAAAGGAACATCCAGGGATCAGAGGACAGTAGTGCTGACATCAAGGCACTTGAGAACTGAACGATGGTTTACAAAGTTAACCACCTAAAGGTTTCAATGAGTATTTTTGAGCCAGCTCAGAAAAACAGAACTGTAAACAGAAGCGATGGCTCAGAAATAGAAGGCAGGGAGGTGGGCTGGAGACAGAAGGGCCATGGGCAGCACAAGGATTCAAATTCGTGAATGAAGCCACCTAAGGGATGGAAGGCCACAATCTGGAAGCAGTGGAAGGTGAGGAAGGGAAGTGGAAACATCCCAGGAATGATGGAAATGGACTAAGGGAACCAGGATTTCTTAACTGGACTGTCCTAGTATGTGTGTTACTCTTCCATTACACAATATTTAGACCTTTGCTCAAGCAATTCAAACATACTCCAAGTTTTTGAACCCTTTATCAAGTTTGTAGAAGTGTCTTGGATAGGGCAGGCATTGGTGCCTCACACAGCTCCAGGGGCACTGTGTGGATTTTGCCACAAGACAAAGTAGAAAACATTAGGAGGGAAGTGTATGGGGTTGTCAATATCCATGGCAAGCATTAGCCCTGGAAGAGTCCAGGATCTCTCACGCCCTCTCTCCAAGGCCAAATCCTGCCAGTGGAAACAAGGATTTCTCATCAGATGGAAAACGCTTCTTTCTCCCAATCCAGGTTATCACTGGGTTCTATATTCTGGCAGCGTGCTGAGATGCTGCTGGGCACCTGCTCCTCAGCCCTAGTCTCTGCCTTCAGAGCTGGGAGTGTATGAGCACACCCCACCATAACATGAGGAATCTTATGGCTGACGCTGAACTATTACCAGAAGCAGCAGCAATCTAGCTGTTGCAGTTGTGCTTTGTCTATCGTGGTTTAAGTCCAGTCAGCGACGTAGCTCGCTCACTCACTTCCCCCCTCCCTTTCCTCCCCACCCCACTCCCGGAGGGATGGGGAGGAGAATCGAAAAGAGTGTAACTCCCACAGGTTGAGATCATAACAGTCCAGTAACTGAGGTATAACACAAACCACTGCTGCTACCACCAACAGTAACAATGACAAGGGAAACAACAAGGGAAGAGAATACAACCGCTCACCACCCGCTGACCGATACCCAGCCCAACCTGAGCAGTGATCTAGCCCTTCCGGATAACTGCCCTCAGTTTATATAGTGGGCATGATGTGCTGTGGTATGGAATACCTCTTTGGTCAGTTTGGGTCTGGTGCTCTGTCTCTGCTTCCTCCTGGCTTCCCCTCCTCCCTGGCAGAGCATGAGGCTCAGAAAGTCCTTGGTCAGCCTAAACATTACTGCAACAACTAAAACCATTGGTGTTATCAGTGCTGTTCCCAGGCAAAAAATCAAAACAACAGCACTGCACCAGCTACTAAGAAAGAGAAAAATGACTGCTACTGCTGAACCCAGGATACTGTGATGGGAACCATTTGTGCTTAGCCCCTTGATGGCTGGCCTCTACTTCATCTCCCCCATGTGCTGACCATCTGTTAGGGCAGGTCTCTCCATGCTCCCTGCAGACAGAGCACTATCTTGTAGGATCCTGGTACAGGGAGTTGGGGGACTGGCAGGCAGGCACACCACCCTGGCAGCTAAACTCCGCTCCTCGCAAAGCTCTGAGCTGCAGAACCATGACAGAAAAGTAGTGCAACAGTGGAGCATTCATTTAGAGGATGTATTTATTACACTGTAAAAAGTCCATTGGATTTGTAGGCATTTACTCTGTATGTACACTGGCTGTACTCCCACCCCAACCATAGGTTCCTCTCGGTACAGTACACATGGGGTTGGGGTGCCGCCCATGGCCCTCCCAGTCACCAGTGGGATTTCCAAGATTGATATTATTGAGAATTTAGCCAGCTAATGGAGAGAGGAGGAAGAACAGAAACACAGCACTTGCCAGGCAGCAGCTCTGCTGGCACTAGGAGTGGAAGAGTGGGACATCTTGCTGCTGGGCAGAAACACTAGAATGACTACCAGAGCCTCAGCTGCACGGGTGTTTCTAGGTGGAGAAGGTGGTGAGCTCCCAACAACCAGAAGATGCAGAAGGGTGCAGTCTCTGCAGAGCTTCCAAGAAAAAGCACTGCAGACTTACTGGGCATCTGTCAGCCACTGCCACAGATCACATCTCTAGCTGAAGAGGAAGCTCTCCTAAGGAATGGGGCTGAACACCAAGAGGCCTATGCAGCAGCGAGTGGTGGACAACTCAGCACTGCTGTGCACCCCAGGGGAGTAGCTCCTCAGGCACAGTTTGAGACATGGCCACAGTGCTCTGCTCTCAGGTCATGCAACTCTGCATTTCTATCTCATCTGCTCAGCTAGGTAGAGCCTTCTGAATTTGCTCTCTCCAGCCAGAAAACCTGATTACATTTACAGCAGGGAAGAAAGCAGTGCTGCCCTTACCAGACTCCCTGGCTACCTACTCCCTATCTGGCATGGGGATTGCTGTTATCCATGTTGCACAAGGAAAGCATGTACCTACAGTAGACAAGAAGCCCTAGGTAGTAAGCTGGGAGCTGCAGCGTAAGCAATCCACATTTCTATGCAAAATTCTCAACCTGCTGAACCCAGGCATGCGCAGAGCCCAAACAAAGCCGTGCGACCAGAAGCATGGGCAGCAAAGCTAGGGAATGCCTGGGGAATTGTCCAGGGACTGTACTGAATAATCTGAGAGGCACTCCTGTACTGCAGCCCCTTTCTGGTATGACATCAAAGACTTTTCCCTCTTCACTAAATGAACTGATGGCAGCTTGGTCCCACGCTGCTAAGTGTGGGCATTGCCTGGCCCCTGAGATTGTTAAGACAGGAAGAAGACTGATCAGTGGAACTGGGCACCCCTCTAATACAAAAATACAAAGATTTCTAGGCAGATTTCTAGGTGGTTGCCACAAGAAGGGAGCAGAATGTGATGTGCTCCAGGGGGAATTGTGGCAGCAGCCCTTCTGCTCAGGTTAGCCTCATCTTCTAAACCAAACATGCCCGCTACCAGAGAGCATTTGGCCAGCACCCTCCACCCAGAGAGCTTCCTCAGCAGACAGTCCTCAGACATCCTCAAACTAATTGACTTCAGAGGTTGTCATGGGATCAGTGGGCCGTGGAGTAGCTAAGAGGGGAACAGGAGAGGTGGCTTCAATTAGGGCTGGGTTGAGAATAATTGGAAGAGTCATAGGTGGCACCCCAACCTGCAGGGGAGAGGCAAGAGGCTGCAGTATGAGTGGCGGTTGTGCTGTCGTAGGAGGTATGTCTGTAACGGGGCTTGACTTTGCTGGAGCTGATGTTGGGAAAGAAGGTGAAGCAGAGCTGCTGATGGTGGATGAAGCAGGTGCAGTGGCTCTTTCAGACTCTGGAAAAGACAAAATACATCCTTACACAGGCCCTGACAAAGTCACCTTTCAGCTCAAAGCTAAGCAGGGCTGAAGATCAACTCAGCATCCTTTTCAGACTTGCCCCTTCCACATACTTTCTTACAAGGCTCTGAGGAGTAGGTGCCAACCAGAGGCATTCTGCCCCAACTTCTCCCCACCTCCATAACCTCAGCAAGAAGGCCACAACCTATCAATTTGGAAGCACAACAATTCCACACCACCAGAGGCCTGGTCACTGCAGATTAGGCTAAACCAAATAAAAGCAGACCTATACCACCACGCTGGGAAGATGATTCCAGAAAGAAGAAAAGGGGACTCACCACTGGTACCCGGTTCACAGGGCTTCTCCAAAGGAGCCAAGTGGGTAGCTGGTCTCATATCCCCTGTAGGAGAAGGGGGCAGGGCTGACACTAGTGACTTCTGATGCTGCTGCTCCACTGGTAGGCTGGGAACAGGATCTAGGAAAATAAAACAAGCACTGAGCCCACACATCAGTTTGCTCACTCCTTTTGCCCACCCTCAGTTTGCCCTCCTTGTGCCAAGCTCCCATAGCCTCCTGCAAATATAATCTCATCAGCACCCAGACACTCTGGCAGCTGTGTACTGGACAAGGTGCAAGCACTGAGTCCAAGACCTGTTTTTTTAAGGTTTCTCAGCCCTTCATACCTTGGATGACTGTCTGTTTGAAGAGCTCATCCCGCAGCCTAGGTAAGAAACAGTCAATCCTTTCCCATGTGATCTCCCAGAGATCCGAGTATCCCGTCCGTGAGTCAGCACTGTGGAATATCCCGGCTGTATCCATTACAAGCAGCATATTCTTCAGAGACTCTGGGATAGCCTCCAGCTGTAATCAGAGACACTCCTCAAGTCACAGAGAACGTACATATAGCAATGAAAAAAGCTCAAAACAGCTGATGTGCTGCCTTGGAGACAGAGGCCAAGGGCAGAAATCATGGAACAAAATGGTTTTGGATTAGAAGATTAAAGAAAAACCCCAAACCAACCAAAGCACCTTTCAAGTTTAAAAACTGATGAATGGCTGTTCAAAGCAC